>JAMQMW010000241.1:71887-86473 GCA_024115155.1 Thelonectria blattea
GCGTTTGGCGACATGGCTATGGGCACACTTCGATCCTTCCTGCGCTGATATTAGCCCACACGGCGAGACGGAGGGGTCGAATGAAGGAATCTGCAGGAGGTCTTGGTCCTTGGGAGCTACCTACCCCAATGAGCGTCTGTTCTGAACGATGCCCCATGCGGAAGGTCACCGTGGCCGTTTATGTTGCATGATGTGCCGGGACCCCAGCGAGTGGCGCGGGGAAGGCTCACCGAGTTGCCGGAATAAGAGCTCCCAAGACGGGAGGTCCATGTCGGCAGGGGGTTCCGGAGGGTTAGTAACTCGGGGCCACCGAACGATTCGTGGGCGACATAGCTTCCCGATGGCGTAAGACGTATTTGGGGGTAAGAGGTTTCCTATGCAATCTACGACCTATGGCGTAGCACGGTGCGCGAGGGAACTGTCTGGTTGGCGACGATAGATAGGGACGACATGCGGGCTAATAGGGCTGGTGCAACTGTGACTGTGCCATACACCATTCGCCATGGCCGGAATCATGTGTTTTTACCGCCCTCGTGGTCCTTGTCGATCCTGTTTAGCCACCGACTATTTGACCGACATTCGAACGACGAACGATCCATGTGGTGGCATGCTGCATGCTGCGTTTCAAGGACAGGCGGCCTCCTGCTGCTACCTATAGCCTATAGGCTATACAGCTTTTATCCTCCCTCCCTCCTCCTCCCTCATCTGAGACACCCTTGCCCTGCCCAGCCCTACCTACAGTTTTTCAATCAGATAGTCAATGGCCCCCCCCTCAAGGTTGCATCTTACATGACAGCTTTGTCGCCTTGGTCAGTGCTGGGTGGACAAAATAGGAAAATAGGACCACGTCGAATCCTTAGCGTCTCGTCGCGACGAGGAAAGTGTGCTGACCTTCTGGAAAGTCGGTGCCTAGCGGGAATCATGTCTCGTTCCTGTTCTGGAAATTAGCTGGGGGAAGGGGAAGAAAAGTCCTTCAGGGTCCTTTTCACGTTATCGTGCCACTGTGCTGCGCGTGGGGGTTGGAACAGTATATTCTCCTTTTGCCTAGTATCTATGTTAGCTAATTGTTTACATGGTTATCCCTCTTGACACTCGCATGGAACCGCTCGCTTAAGCGTGTGCCGTGCAGATGCAGCGTATTCTATCCATTGGGATTGCCGTGAGGACTGGGGTCATGGAGGGGTTGTCATCAATCCTTTGGATTCCCTTTTTTGTTTTGCCACGAGTTAACTAGTTCCCCGACGCGAGGTTTCCCGAGATTCGTCACGGAACACGTAGGAGGTGAGGCTGCGCAAAATCCATGCATTTGCTGTTTACAGGCAACCCCCTTTGGGCCGCAGAGGTGTGACAACGTTTTTGTGACAACTTACAAGGGACGACCCGGCCGTGGGATCGAATCGATGCATGCACGAAAACAATATCAACGGACATCGCCAGGGCCCAGGGGGCTAGCTTGATTAGATGACCGGTGCCATGCAACCTTGGGGGATTAATTGGTTACCTGTCTCGTACGGCAGCTGCTTCATCGTTCCTGGACCTGACTCGCTGCGACACGACGTCTCATTCACGCCTGCCGGGAACCCTTGAAAGTCCACGTGTGGCAGCTGCAGGATGTGAGGACCTGCATGGCCGGACTGTCGGATTCCTCTTTGGTAATGATAACGAGTTAAGGACCTTGTTGGGGTTATAACTGTTTGTTGACGGGTTGATTTCCTTGCTGACCTTATTGATACATGGACGTCTTATGGACATCTCGACGACATCTTATTGGCGCTGTTAGGAAGGTGTAGGGCCAGCAAGGTTTAAAGATCAACTGATGAATGCAATTTCGAACTGACATGAAGCGACTCTACTCTACTACCGTCTCCCCACACCTTCCTCCTATTCTCTAGACTCTTTACCATCTCGAACCATCATCTACAGAACAAAGCATCTACCTAGGCATGCACGCCATTCCCGTTGGTCTCCCCCTCGGCAGTCCAGGAAAAGGCCTGGCGAGCTGCGACGGGGATCTTGGAAGCGACCTTCCCGTCCTCAATGTCGAGCATCTCCTGAGCCCAGCCGTAGATAGTCCCGGCAAGACCGATAACCTCCTCCTCGGTGTTGTGGTTGTGGAAGACGCAGCGCACGCGCGGCGCCCCCTTGGGCACGACGGGGAAGTCGATGGGGTAGGCGCAATACTTTGCCATCTGCAGGTGGAACACGAGGAACAGGTTCTGCGTGGGACGCGTCCACACGGGGACGACCTGCGTGACGAAGGGGCGAGACTCGTAGTTCTCGGCCAGGGGCACGCGGAGGATTCCCGTCTCGGCGGCGCGCTCGTAGGCAGGGTGCGCCTGGATGGTCTTGAAGAAGAGCTTGACGAGGTGCTGCACGCGGTCTTGGGCGGCGACGGTCATGTTGGCCTTGAGGAGGTTGTAGCCGGACCGGATGCCGGCCAGGACGAGGAAGCTGGGGGCCGTGGTGTAGATGATGCCGCGGGCGTAGTTGATGAGCATGGTCTTGACGGTAGAGTTGGAGAGGATGCAGGCTGGGGGGTTGCTAGGTTAGCACCAGACTTGACTTTCTGATTTAGGGAACTGGGGACTTACCTCCGTTGGAAGCCAAAGCCTTGCCAAAGGTGTGCATTCGGATGGCAATCTCCTTTTCGAGGCCTAGAGCCTGGACGAGACCACCGCCCTGCTTGCCAACAACGCCCGTACCGTGGGCCTCGTCGACGACGAACTGGGCGTTTCCGAGAGGGAACACCTCCTTGGCCACGTCGACAAACTCCTGCAACGGACAGACGTCGCCGTCCATGCTGTAGACGGACTCGACAGAGATGATGACGGACCGCTCGCCGTTTTGGATCAGCGGCTGCGTGTCGCGGATGTAGACGAGCGTCTCCTCGAGCGAGTCGACGTCGTTGTGGCGGAACGAGACCTTTGTCAGGGCGACAGAGTTCTTCATGCCGTCGTGCGTGCTCGCGTGTACGAGTTCATCGTACACAATGGCATCTCCCGGACGCGGAATGGCCGTGTAAATAGCGCCATTGGCCTCGTACCCCGAGTTCACAATAATGCTGTCCTCGGCGTTGTGAAACTCGGCCACCTCGCGCTCGATGGTCTCCATGTAGCTGCTGTTCCCGTCGAGCAGGCGGGAGCTGGTGGCTCCCAGACGAAAGTTTGGGTGGCGGGCCAGCTCGTCGAAGAAGGCCATGCGGAGGAGGCCGCTGCTGGCGAGGGAGAGGAAGTCGTTGGAGGAGAAGTCGACGCATTCCTTGAAGTCGCGGAAGACGATGAGGTTCTGGTCGGCGCGGCGCGTGTCGAGGGCTTCCTCGAGGTTGCGGTAGAAGACGGGGGATTCCTTCATGCGGGGGGCCTTGGGCTCCTGGGCTTGGAGGTAGTCTTTGATGTGGGGGACGACGTTGGTAGACATTTTGGTGAGGAATGATTTGGGGGGGTGAGGATAAGTGATGGTTTGAGAGGGTTTGAGATGGTGACGTGGAAGTGTTTGTGGTTGTGTTTCTTGATAGTGTAAGTCTTGATCAAGCTTGAAGTAGATGTCTGGTTGCTATCAACTTCAGATTGAACAGAGGTCTGAAAGATAGAGTGTGTGCTGCTGGATGTAAACGAGGAGATGAGAGGTCGAGCTTGGCTTTAGACAAAAAACAAGACATGCATCCTATTTCAACAAGATTCTCTTCTGCACTCCTCGACCAAACTCCATCGTCAAGCATCACCATCGAACGTTGACCATCGTCAACTCGTCGAGCTTCACCCACCAACAAAAACAGGGATCACTTCCCTTCCCACCAGATCTTGGCGGCCTTTCTCCCCGGGACCCGATGGGATTGCAGCCCCGGCAAGCCGCTGGCCTGACCTTTTCCTTGGCGCAGGAACCGCCCTCCCCAGCACGGGTTCCGATGGGAGCAGCCCACGTGCGGGTCCCGGGAGGATCTGGCAGTGCAGTGATTCCTCTCTTTGTCTGGCCGGGACTAGGTATCATCCTGTAGGTGAGCATCTTAGGCGAATCTACTTCTCCGAATCCTACGGCATGGCCGCGGCAGTGAGGCCATCAATGCTGGTCAGGCCACTGCCGAGAAGTAGTTGGTTCGTCCTATCTTGGGTTGCCGCGATCCTGTGCTACCCAAGTCCTAGGGCCTTTGGTAAATGTTGCAAACTGGCAACTCGTGTAGCAGGTCTCAACAAAAAAAAATTGATAGAGATGGTATGATGGTTACGGAATCCGGCGTCGACTGAGAGTGGCTGGTTGGGATGAGCGGGATCGAAGGCATCGAACCATTTCGTGTGCAGCTCGTAGCCGTTCCTGAGAGCCACATGTGGGAAGCCGGATCCCGCATGTTATTCGTCCCAAGATAGATGGCGTTGAGCAAAGAAGACTAGGAGGTGTCGAGGAGTCGATAAGCTTATGTGTAGACTTACAAAACCTGCATCGTCGAACGAGTGAATTGAAGTCCCAGGATTCTCACACTTGTCAAGTTGTTCCATAGGCTGGCTACTTGGAGCTCATTGAACAATACTTTAAACAATTCAAGAACAGACCAACCTCAGACTCTAGACTCCAAACTCCAGAGTCCAGACTTCAAGCTCACTCTCAAGACATACCACTATACACTTGCATCATGAGTTCCAACGGACACAACGGAAATGGCATTGCCAACGGCTCGCACAGCAACGGCAACGGCACCAACGGCCATACAAATGGTCACAGCAATGGTCATACCAATGGTCACGGCAACGGCCATACAAATGGCCACTCCAACGGCAACTCCTCCAACGGCCATACAAACGGCCACAGTAACGGCAACCTCACTGACGAACCCCCCATCCCAATCGCCATCTGCGGCATGGCCTGCCGTCTCCCCGGCGGCCTTCACACCCCCCAACAGCTCTGGGACTTCCTCCTCTCCAAGGGCGACGCCCGCACCCGCGTCCCCCCCTCGCGGTACAACGTCGACGCCTACTACTCCCCGCAGGTCAAGCCCGGCTCCGTCAAGTCCGAGTACGGCTACTTCCTCGACGAGTCCGTCGACCTGGGCAGCCTGGACGGCTCGTTCTTCAACCTGGGCCGTACCGAGGCCGAGAGGGCCGATCCGCATCAGAGGCAGATGCTCGAGGTGGTGCGGGAGTGCGTTGATGATGCGGGCGAGACCAAGTTTAGGGGCGAGTTGATTGGGTGTTATATGGGGAGCTTTGGCGAGGATTGGATCGAGATGTGGTCCAAGGAGCCGCAGCAGTGGGGGATGCATCGTGTTGGCGGGTATGGCGATTTTCTCCTGTCGAATCGTATTTCGTATGAGATGGACCTTCACGGACCAAGGTGAGTTACCCCCTGAACCCCTGAACCCAAGCAAGATACTAACTCTCCCAGCATGACAATCCGAACCGGCTGCTCGGCCGCCCTCGTAGGCCTGCACGAAGCTTGCGTAGCCATCCAGCGCGGCGACTGCACTTCTGCCATTGTCGGCGGCGCCAACCTCATCATGGCGCCCAACATGACCACTGCCATGACGGAGCAGGGCGTTCTCTCCAAAGACGGCTCGTGCAAGAGCTTCTCGGCCGACGCCGACGGATACGGCCGAGGCGAGGCCATCACAGCCATCTACATCAAGCCCCTGGATGCTGCTATCAGGGATAACAACCCCATTCGCGCCGTGATTCGCGCTACGGCTACGAACCACGATGGCAAGACGCCCGGTCTGACGCACCCGAATACCGAGGCGCACGAGGCGATGATGCGTAAGGCGTATCGGATTGCTGGGCTGCCGTTTAAGGAGACTGCGTTTTGCGAGTGTCATGGGACGGGAACTCCAGTGTAAGTCCCCTTTATCCTCACCACTTCGATCTCTAAGACTCTAACACACTCCAGCGGCGACCCTATCGAAGCAAACGCCGTAGCCCGCGTCTTCGGCGACGACGGCGTCTTCATCGGCTCCGTGAAGCCCAACCTCGGCCACTCCGAAGGCGCATCCGGCCTAACCTCTCTCCTCAAAGTCGTCATGGCTCTGCAGCACCGCGTCATCCCCCCCAACATCAAGTTCAATACGCCCAACCCCAACATCCCCTTTACCTCGCGCAAGCTGACCGTCCCGCTGGAGCCCACGCCCTGGCCCGAGGACCGTCTGGAGCGAGCCAGCGTCAACTCTTTCGGCATTGGCGGTTCCAACGCCCATGTTATTATCGACTCGGCGGCGAGCTTTGCCCTGGAGGATAAGTCGAGTAGGGCGCTGCGCACGCCGCAGTTGCTCGTGTATTCGGCGAACTCCAACGAGTCGTTGAGGAAGATGGCGGAGGGGTACGCCGAGTACTTGACCAAGCACCCGGATCGCATCGGGGACTTGGCCTACACGCTTGCCAACCGTCGACAACACCTCTCGTACAAGTCCTTTGTCGTGGCTACTCGTGAGCGAACCAGCTTGTTGGCTCCCGCAGCGAGGGTCCTCGGTCCGGCACCCGGAGTCGTCATGGTATTCACCGGACAAGGCGCGCAGTGGCCGCAAATGGCAAAGGAACTGCTGCAGTCCAACGCGACCTTCCGGGGAACCATCCGGGCTCTGGACGAGCACCTCCGGTCTGTACCCGACGGACCAGATTGGAGTCTCGAAGAGGAACTCCTGCGTCCGGCCAAGACGAGCCGCGTCGAAACGGCTCAGCTGTCGCAACCCGCGTGCACCGCCATCCAACTCGCCATGGTCGACTGCCTGACCTCCATCGGGATCAAACCCGTCGCCGTAGTCGGTCACTCCAGCGGCGAAATCGCTGCTGCGTATGCTTCCGGCGCCCTCACCGCCACCGAAGCCATCACTGCGGCATGGCTCCGCGGCGCCGTAACCCTCCAGCAGAAACGCAAGGGCGCCATGGCAGCCATCGGTCTCGGCTGGGACGCCGTGCAGGAATACCTCGTCCCGGGCGTGGTCCGCGCCTGCGAAAACTCCCCCAAGAGCATCACCCTCTCGGGCGACGCAGACAAGCTACAAGCCGTAGTAGCCGAGATTCACGCCGCGCACCCAGACGTCCTGGCCAGGATGCTCAAGGTCGACAAGGCGTACCACTCACACCACATGGTCGAAGTCGGCGGGGAGTACCTCTCGTCCATGGAAGCACACGGCGTAGTCGGCAGGCCCCCCCTGAACTGCTCGTTCTTTAGCAGCGTGGCCGGACGACTGCTCGACGAGGAGGATACCCTGGGTCCCAAGTACTGGCAGACCAACCTCGAGTCTCCCGTCATGTTCTCCACGGCCGTGACCGCCATGCTCGAGCATGACGTCGGCAAGAACGCCTTCTTCCTCGAAATCGGGCCTCACTCTGCCCTCTCGGGCCCCCTGCGCCAAATCGCCGCCGAAAAGTCCCTCGCCGTCCCGTACGCTTCGGCTATCGTGCGGAAGCAAAACTGCGTCGAGTCCATGCTGACCGCCGTCGGGAAACTCTTCACGCAGAATGTTCCCGTCGACTTTTCCGCCCTGTTTCCCGGGGGAGCTACCCTCCCCGATCTGCCGCGGTACCCCTGGAACCACGAGGACAGCTACTGGCACGAATCCCGCCTGTCCAAGGAGTGGCGACACCGCGGGTTCGCGTACCACGACTTGCTGGGCTTCCGCGTCGGCGAGAGTACTTCTTCTGAACCGTCGTGGCGCAACCTGCTTCACCTGGACAACGTGCCCTGGGTGCGCGACCACATCATCGGAGATAACGCCGTGTTCCCGTTCGCCGGGTACGTGGCCATGGTCGGCGAAGCTATCCGGCAGCAAACCGGCGTTCAAGAGGCTTTCGCCCTGCGACATATCCTAGTCAACTCGGCGCTGCTGCTGACTGAGGGCCGGCCGGTGGAAATGGTTACTGCGCTGCGCCCGCTGCGTCTGACGGACTCGCTGGATAGCGACTGGTGGGAGTTTACCGTGACGTCGCATGACGGAAACGCTTGGAATAAGCACTGCACCGGACAAGTCAAGGCCCAGACGGCTCCGGCTTCGGAGTCTTCCGTCCCGGCTGGTCTGCCTCGTGGCGTGCCCTCGCGGAAGTGCTACGAGACCATGTCCCGCGCGGGCCTCAACTACGGCCGACAGTTCCAGCGCCTAGAGGACATCACGGCCGGGACCGTGGCTCAAGCAGCCGTGGCCAGTGTCGTCAATGGAAAGACGGGCGACGAAAAGAACTACCACGTACACCCCGTCATCGTCGACGCCTGTCTGCAGTTGCTCAGCGTGGCAGCCACTCGGGGCTTCGCGACCAAGCCGGTAATGTCGGTGCCCACCGTCATCGAGAAGCTGGTCATCCACCGCACAGCCGACGACGTAACTCTAGATGTCGGCGCAAACATGAGCAAGTTTGGAGCCATCAACGGCGAGGGACGCGGTGTCGCCGGCGGAAAAGTCGTGCTAGAGATGGAGGGCGTCAAGTTGGCTGCTCTGGACGACGGAAGTTCCGCCGAGGGGAGGACCGATCAGGCGACGACGCGGTACGAATGGGGTCAGCATCTGGACTTTATGAATGCTGCTTCGCTGTTCGAGACTGAGGGACAAGAGTACGTCGAGGATCTGGCTGAGATGACTCGTCTTTGCTTGGTCTACTCGGAGAGACAGCTCGCCGAGACGACTACTTCGCTCGCGCACATGGCAAAGTACCGTGAATGGATCCAAGCCCAACTCTCATCCGAATCCGACCTCGAAGACTCCGACGAAGCCATCCTCGAACAAGTCGCTGCCATTGCTTCCTCCCTCTCCTCCTCCCCCGCCGCAGAAGCCGCTTCGGCGATGCACAAGATCGCAGCCAACATCACCTCCATATTCACCGGGCACCTCGACGCCATGGAATTCATGCTCGCAGACGACACCCTCCCCAAGGTCTTCTCCTTCCGCGACGCCCTCGACCGCGCCCCCTTCCTCCGTCGCCTCGCGCACTCCAAGCCCAGCCTCAAGGTCCTGGAACTCGGGGCTGGAACGGGAGCACCCAACGTCGACGCCTTCACGGACTTGTCCTTCCCCGACGGCCGCATTTATTACGCAGAGTACACCGTGACCGACCTATCTTCTAGTCTCCTTCTAGCCGGCAAGGAGCGCGCCAAGGGCGTCGCAAATGTACACCACGCGGTGCTCAACCTCGCGCAGGATCCCGTCGAACAGGGCTTCGAAGCCGGGCGGTACGATCTGGTCATCGCGGCGAACAGCTTGCACGCGACAAAGACGCTGGGCGAGACGCTGCGGAACGTGAGGAAGTTGCTCAGGCCTGATGGACGGTTGATGCTGCAGGAGCTGTGCCCGTCGAGCAAGTGGCCCAACTACGTGTTTGGTGTTTTGCCGTGGTGGTGGTGCGGTGCTGGGGATGGACGTGTCGAGGAGCCGTATGTCGATGAGCAGAGGTGGCGAGCTGAGCTGCTTGCTGCGGGTTTCGACGAACCGGCTATTGTTCGTGGTGCTGGCGAGACGCTCGACGAGAACACCGTCATCATCGCCAAGCCTCTCGCTGAACAACCCGCTGAGAAAATCGTCACCATCCTCTCGACCCCTGACTCGACCGTCGACTCCCTAACTTCCCTCCTCGAATCCCGCGGCTACACCGTCACCCACTGTCCCCCTGATTCCATCCCCCCTCCCAACCAAGACGTCATCGCCCTCCTCGAAAAAGACACCCCCTTCTTCACCGACGTCACCGAGCCCCAATTCGAGCTCTTCAAGTCCCTCCTCCAAGGCCTCGACACAGCCGGCCTCTTCTGGATCACCCGGCCCAGCCAACTACACTGCGTCGACCCCGCCTACGCGCAAGTCGTCGGCGCCGCGAGGACCATCCGCAGCGAAATGGCCGTCGAGTTTGCCACCTGCGAGGTCGACGACTTGTCAGGATCCTTGGACCAGGTAGCAGATGTGTTTGAGCGGTTTGTCGCGAGGGAGAAGCAGCGGTGCGAGTTCTTGCACCCGGATTACGAGTACGCCGTGCGGGAGGGAGAGGTGCTGGCGGGGAGGTATTATCCGTTTTCGCTGAGCGGCGAGCTCTTGACGGCGAATGAGGACGAGCCGATTGTGCTGGATACGAAGAAGCCTGGGTTGTTGACGGCCTTGACGTGGGCGAGGCGCGTGGGGAGGGGTTTGGTCGGGGATGAGGTGGAAGTTGATGTGCATGCCGGAGGATTGAACTTTAGGGTGAGTATGCTCTGATCTATAGTGACTGCATATGCTGATTCTGTCAGGATGTCCTTTCTGCCAACGGCATCATCGAAGTACCCGAAGAGGGCTTCGGTCTGGAAGCCACCGGCGTGGTCAAGAAGCTGGGTCCCGAAGTCAAGGACCTCAAGGTCGGCGACCGCGTGATCCTGTTTAGTCGCGGATCGTTCTCGTCGTCCATCGTCACGTCTGAGAAGCTGTGCGAAGTCATCCCCGACGAACTCGGCTTCGAAGACGGCGCCACGATGCCTTGCGTCTACGCCACGGCGATATACTCCCTCATCGACACTGGCAACCTCAAGAGCGGCCAGGTAAGACCACTCACTACCCAACCCTCACACGAGTCTCAACTAACCTGATACCCCCCCCTAGTCCGTCCTCATCCACAGCGCCTGCGGAGGCGTCGGCATAGCCGCCATCCAAATCGCGCGCATGCTCAACGCCGAAATCTTCGTCACCGTCGGCAGCGACGTCAAGGTGCAATACCTCATGGACACTTTTGCCATCCCGCGCCACCGCATTTTCAACTCGCGCAACGACTCTTTCGTCGAGGGCGTCATGCGCGAAACCGGCGGCCAAGGCGTCGACCTGGTCCTGAACTCGCTTTCGGGAGAGCTCCTCCACGCGACGTGGCGCTGCGTCGCCGAGTTTGGCAAGATGGTCGAGATTGGCAAGCGAGATCTCCTGGGGTCCGGAAAGTTGGACATGGATGTCTTCATGGCGAATAGGAGTTATTGTTGCGTTGACATGGACCAGATGTGTTCCAAGAGGCCGGCCGTGTGCAAGGAGTAAGTTCTGATCCCACCCCCCTGAGTGACTGCTCGCTAACACTCACCTAGACTCCTCCGAGCTGTCGCCAAGTACTTCCGCCAAGGCCACATCCTCCCCATCACGCCCAACAAGGTCTTCTCCGCGTCCGACGTGCAAGACGCCTTCCGCTACATGCAGCGCGGCCTGCACATTGGCAAGATTGTCGTGTCCATCCGCGACGCCTCGGGCGCCCTCAAGCTCGACGCCTCGACGGCCACGCGTCCCAAGCAAGTCACCCTCGACTCCTCAGCCTCGTACCTCCTCGTCGGCGGCCTCGGCGGTCTCGGCCGCGCCGTGTCCCGCTGGATGGTCGAGCACGGCGCCCGACACCTCGTCTTCCTCTCCCGCGGGGGCGGATCCCGACCGACGGAGCGAGACACGGTGCGCGAGCTGGAGAGCATGGGATGTTCCGTAACCCTCGTGCAAGGCAGCGTTTCCGTTCTCGAAGATGTATCCCGCGCCATCGAAGCATCCCCCAAGCTCAAGGGCGTCCTGCAAATGTCCATGGTCCTCCGCGACAACGCCGTCCCGCGCATGTCCCACGCCGACTGGACCACGGCCATCGAGCCCAAGATCAAGGGAACCTGGAACCTGCACGAGGCCACCGTCTCTGCCGGCTGCGACCTCGACTTCCTCCTGCTCTTCTCGTCCATCTCCGGCATCATCGGCCAGCCGGGCCAGGCAAACTACGCCAGCGCGAGCGCTTTCCTCGATAGCTTCGTGCAGCTCCGGACCGACCTTGGCCTTCCCGCGTCGACCATCGACATTGGCGATGTTACTGACATCGGCGTGATTTCCGGCGACGACGGCCTGCGCCGCGTCATGAAGCTCACGGGCGCGTACGGCATCAACGAGCAGGAACTCCTCGACGCCATTGCCATGTCCATGGGCTTCTCGGGTGCATCCTCAACCCTCAAACTCCGCGGCCCAGCCTCGACTTTCGTCTCCCCCAACAACTTCGTCGTCGGCCTAGCTTCCGCAACAGCCCTCGAAAGCACCGACAACCGGTCCATCTGGCGCAAAGACGTGCGCATGGCAATGTACCACAACACGAGCCTCAGCGCCGCCAAGACGGGCTCCTCGAGCGACAGCCTCGTGGCGTTCCTATCGAGCGTGCGACGCGACGCGGGGAGACTCAAGGAGGCCGCGACGGCGGGCACGCTGGCCAAGGAGATTGGACGGAAGCTACTGGCGCTCATCATGAAGCCCGACGAGGCCATCGTCACGTCGGTGCCGCTGAGCGTGTTGGGGTTGGATTCGTTGGTGGCGATTGAGCTGAGGACGTGGTGGCGGTCGACGTTTGGGTTCGATATTAGTGTTTTGGAGATTATGGGCATGGCGAGCTTGGATTCGCTTGGGGCGCACGCTGCTGCGGGTTTGTTGAAGGTTTTGGAGGATGGGCAGTAGTTGAGTTGCCCGGAGATTGTAGAAGGGTGAGTTAGAGTGAGCTGGTCTCACGTGGGTAATTTGGTGTTTTGTTTTGTCTTGGCTGGGTAATTTTAGTGTGGCTGCTTTTGGGCGTGGTTTCTTTAGTGTACATCCTCACTCAATTCATGTCTGTTCTTGATTATGGCCTTCTTCCTTTGTGAAAAAGACAAAGTACGTCGCCTATTCGTACTCGTGTAGTGCATTCTTATGCCTCTTTTCTGGAACTTTGAGAAGTACTTGAGCGTCGAGCCTGCATCACCCTCTACATCTCATCCCTTCCACGTCGATCCCACAACACGGAGCCACAACGGAACCATCCCGGGACAAATGCCTCGCATTCGCACAACTCGGAACGGAGAACATACGGACTACGGACGGAGCGGGCGAAGAATCGGCCCGCCTCCACGTGTTTGATGCATTTGGTCAACAGTTCATCCCATCCGCCACGCAATACATCTCGGATGTCGGAACCCGCGGCGACAATGACACCCTAGTTCTCCTTCCAAAAAACAGGGCAACCTCGATCGGGATTGATGAGGGAATGTGAATTATAACAACAATGGCGCCACATCATCCCACTCTGTTCCTTCCTCTCGACAACAAATATGACGACCTATCCCCGACTCTAAACCCATCGTGATTCTCCCAACTCCCAAGACACACTCCTCACATCAATCACCATGGCTCTCCCACAAACAATGCGCGCCGCCCAATGGCGCTCCATCACCGGCGGCATCGAAAAGAACCTCACCACCAGCACCACCGCCAAACTTCCCAAAACCGCAGACCCTCTCCGAAAAGACCACACCCTCGTCAAAGTCGCCTACGCATCCCTCAACCACCTCGACTACAAAGTCGCCGAACTGCCCCTCGGCAGCGCCCTCTTCACCAAACCCGCCACGCCGGGCCTGGACTTTTCCGGAACCGTCGTCGCTACTTCCCTCGAAGGCCTGAAACCCGGACAGCGCGTCTTCGGGAGGACAGAGCCCCCTGTTGGCGGCACGCTGGCCGAGTACGTCGTCGTGGGCAAGTCGGGAATCGCCGCGTTGCCCGACGGCGTGTCGCCGAGGGATGCTTCCTGCGTGGGCATATGCGGCGTGACGGCCGTGCAAACCCTCTCTCCCTACGTGAAACCCGAGTCCAAGGTCCTCATCAACGGCGGCAGCGGCGGCGTCGGCGTCTTCGCCATCCAAGCTGCAAAAGCCCTGGGCTGTTCTCACGTCACAGTCGTCTGCTCCTCCTCCAACGCGGACCTGTGTCGGGGTCTCGGCGCCGACGCCGTAATCGACTACAAAGCGGGCGACCTCGTGACGACGCTCAAGGAGACCGGTGAGGTATACGACCACATTCTAGACGCCGTGTTCGGAAACCCAGAGTTGTACTGGCAGTCGGAGCACTATCTCGCGCCAAAGGGGACCTACGTCGCGGTCGGCTTGCCGCTCAAGTTTGGGACGTTCAAGACGTTGTTTGCGATCCATTTGCTGCCCAAGTGTTTGGGGGGCGGGAAGAGGAGGTTTGTGTTTCATTCGGTTACGGGGAATCCAGAGCATTTCGTGCAGGTTGCGAGGTGGATTGAGGAGGGGAAGGTGAAGCCTGTTATTGAGGAGCAGTTTGATCTGGAGGAGGCGGCTGCGGCGTATGGGAGATTGAAGGCGGGGAGGACGAAGGGGAAGCTTGTTGTGCGGGTGGATGCTGATGCGGAATAAGGTGCTTTCACGGGGTTTTATGCAGGAATCATCGATACCTGGGAGGGGAGCTCTGGGGCCTGGGCCGGGGTCCAGAGTGTAATGAGGATAGGCTTGAGAAGATGTTTATAGTCGGTCAGGTCATGAACACCATGGGTCTGTATCTCTGTCACTACCACCAGTATTCGCAAATATACCCTCAATTTCCTTGCTTACTATCATTGAGTCCGAGTCTGGAGCCGTCTGATACAACACACATTACAATACCCAGAGTTGAGGCCAGGTTGATGGGCAGACACGTCGAGTAAGCATATGAGCATAGTGACTGCACTTCACCTTTGATCGAGTTCCATTGGCAATTGGGAAGGAGGAAGAAGGCTCGACGGCGGGGGCAAGATTTGCTGGTTGGTACATCCTAACCGCGAAGTCGAAGGATAGAGGTGAAGCTCGAGGCCTCATTTTACTCTGCTGATTTATCGAAGTGTATCTTATTATATAATCATTATA
>JAMQMW010002391.1:4053-19872 GCA_024115155.1 Thelonectria blattea
AAGAGAAAATAAAACAAGTCACAAACCAGATTCGTCAATCCAGGGTAAGCCCGTCTCGCTGGATGAGGTCAAGTCGGGGGCACGGGTGAGATTTTAGTCGCAAGCTGAAGCAAACAGAACAACAAAGCAGCCAACCAAGTGGCATTAATAATGAAGTAAGCAGAAAAAGAAGAAGCTGAGTGAGAAGAAGAGGCAATTATGTAGATATTTCAAATTTAAAAAATGCCACCATTTTCTCTCTTCGTTACATCGCTACTGATGAGGCCCTCATCGGCTCGGGTTTTTGATCCATCCGCGATCCATCTGTGGCTGTGCAATCCATTGGATCCCTCAAACGCCTCCAAACGTCTCCCGCCGACTGCGCCCAGGTACGGATACGGATAGCTGTCTTCCACGCGGCTATGCTTTTGGTCTGGTGCCCTTCGGAACTCTGCGCTTCCGTGTGACGGCGGATGCATGGCCGCGTTGGTTGGGTTGGTCTTGACGATATGCACCAACACCTGGAACAATATTGTTTGATGCGCCTCATCCCAATGACCAAATACCTACCTACTGTTACATTCTACGCATATGCATTGTGATTGAAACTGACACCCCCAATCGTCAGTCTCTACGTCGTCTCTCGTTATTCATCTACAGCTCCCTGCACCACTTTGCCAACACGGCACTCAGCTTCACCGCCGCCGGAATCTCCTCCAGCGCAACATCCACCTTCCACATCTTGCCCTCCAACCCCGCGTGACCCAGCGAACGCCCACCGCCGATCCCTGCCGGCACCAGCAGTTCCAGCGAAATCAGCCGCTCCCACGCGATGCCCGCCACTCCACGGCTCCAGACCCGCACCCCGCCGCCGACCGCCAACATGCCCGACGTCGAGGACTGAACCCGTTGCCTGCCCATCAGCGAGCTGTACTCGTCGTACGCCATCGCTAGGTTGACCGTGTCCGTGTGTGCCACAATGTCCAATCGAGCTGCTGCAATCAACAGCCCGAGATCGAGCTCCGACAGCGTCGAAAGGAGATGCAGTCGTGAGTCGGGCGCCGTGAGTGAATCGACCTCGTTTACGCACGCTGGCGTTTTGAGCGTCACGTCCCGACTTGAAACACTCGACAGCGGCAGAATCCACTCGGTAAAGAATGCCGAGACGGACTTTGTCGAGTAGTAGTGGTACTGGAGCAAATCTTGAAAGCCTCGTTCTTTGTACAACGCCTGTTGTCATGGTTAGTTCTCGCCACATGCTCGCCACGCTGCTCCCGCAACTTGCCTCGATTTTGTGACTCCAGTACTTTTGGAACTCGTCGAATCCCTCTAGTCTGGTGTCCATGCCTTCCTTTTCCGCGTCTTCGCTCTCGACCAATAGCCCCTGCTTGCACATCTGCCAAAACAACGGCAGCGTCTTCGGTTGGGAGAGCCAGACATAGCGATGGCTGAACCGACTCTTGACTCGCTTCTCCAACATTTCCACCACGTCTAACCGAGTCGTACACCCTATCACAGCAATGGGCGCTTTTCGGGATTGTGCAATGTCGAACAAGTTGTACAGGAGTGTTTGTCGAGGGTGCGAGGCAAACATGTCGAACTCGTCAATAATGAAGACAATCGACTGCGACGTGACTCCCTCATCTGTGCCTAGGATTTCCGACGGATGCGATAGGAGAGCAAGCAGCGACGCCATGGTGTCGGCGTAGTTGGTCTGAAGTCAACATTAGCCGGGTGCGATGACAATGAATGGACAGTGCATACTCGATTGATGAGGTCGTCTTCAACCTGCATCTCTTTGCCTAGCTGACGCCAAATCTCCTTCAACGCAAGCTTGTCGTCGGTGTGAATGAAGCCATTGAGTCGAACCACATGGAAATCATGCAGATGGGCCGGCCTTAGATCATCTACGATATTTTCTAGCAGCTGTGATTCTCTTAGCTCAATTTCTCATCAAGGTGCATTCAACTTACCGTCGTCTTTCCACAGCCTCGGGCTCCAATCAAGAGCATCGAGTTTCCTTCGCCAGCCACGACCGTCTGCTCGACCAGTTGGTGAACCTTTTCGTGTGCTTCGAAATGTCCAAACCATTTTATCCGCTTTCTGCCAGTACATCTGTCGAGGAGAACTCGTTGTAATGACCTGACATGTTGATCAAGGTTCGGTATATCTGGTACCTCAACCTCTGTTGTGACAGTGGTTTCTGCTTCTCCCGCCTTCTTTGGAGTTTTCAGTACATCTTCCTGTGCACACGACTTGCACAGCCAATCTCCCTCTGGAATCTCCGGAACTTCGTAACATTCTTGGTGAACGGCAAAGTCGCAGTTGTCGCAGAGGATGATCTGGTTCGGGGCCTGCGAGTCAGGTTTTGAGCAGATCTCGCACACAATCTCGTCCACTGCCGGAGCCGCACGTTTCCGCCCTCGAGGTTTCTTTGGCAAGTCCTCGAAGAAGACCTCCCCATTGGCATCCTTCCCGGCTCCAAACTTGACACTCTTCGGAGGACGGCCTCGTTTCTTTGGAGTGAGAATGCTCTTGAGCGGTGATTTCTGAACAGACTGTGGTTCCTGCCCTGGATCCAAGGCCAGCTCATCGGTAGAGCCACGTCGTGCCTTTACAGGAGATGTCCCGAGTGTATCGCCCCTATTCTCTCCACCCTCATCTTCAACCTTTTGTTTTCGCGGCCGCCCCTTTCTGGGCGTGGCGGATTTTGGGTGCTTCGGTGGTTTCGGTGGTCTCGGTGGTCGAGCTGGGGCCGTCTTTTTGGGGAGGGAAATGGCGGCTTTCTCTCCAGTATCCCACTTCGTTCCCCTCAGCGCCGACAACTTGATCGCAGGACGGAAGCCGGTCGTAGGCACAGTTTGTGGCCGTGGTTGCGGTTCTGGGGCAGGGGCTTCGGCGCTTCCATTGACAGGCGCTTTCGACTTCTGACCCAGCCCGAAAACACTAGAAATGGCCGAGGCTATGGCATTGAGAGCCTTTGGAGTCGACGGGGAACCGGCGGCGAGGTCATCGATTCGTCGTTTCTTGATGGGCGTCGGGGTCGGGGCGACGTGGTCGGCGTCCGGATGCGCTCGCTTCAAGCCAGTCGGAGTGGCTTCGGGGTCCATGGTGAACAAAGGGAATTATCACACGGAGGCGGTCGGGGGTGGTCAAATCATGGTTTTCGAGTAGGTCCGCGTATCTGCAGACGACAAGTGGTGTCGTTGACTCGGGCTGTTCCTTTCTTTCACGGCGTCGACAGCCAATTACCCAGTCCGTCTCGAGTCGCATAGCGGCATTGGCCAAAGCTCTTCGAGACGCGTTGCGATAGACGCGACGCGCCCCTTTAGATGCATGTGGCACGTCGTTTAACCAAGTCGGCCGACGAACTCGCTTTGATGCAATTTTGAACTTTTGACGAGTTTCCTGTTCTTTTTTTAGGTCAGGTCACGGGACTTGGGCAAACTGCAACATGTGGCCATGTCTCCACCAAGACCACCTTAATTATCGCCGATTTCCCAGCCCTACAGCAAGAATGTGCAGTTTTGCCGGAGCCAACGCCGTCGTTTCGTCGCATTTTCTTGGCGTCCTTGAATATCCCTGCCGATATTTCCCAAGTTTGGGCTGATTTTTCGGAGAAGAGGGTGCGATACGAGCCACGTCGATGGCTGCAGCGCCAAGGGGTTGTCCTGGACCTGCACTTTTGGCTCGTCGTCGCCTTGGCCGGAGTGGATGAGTAAGGGCATAACTCGCCGCAGTCACGACCATCAACTTGCAATTCCAGCCAGCCAGTTGGTGCCGAGCATCCGCGGAGAGGTCACCCAGTCTCATCCACTCTCTGGGCCTTTATTCGTACAGTACAATGAGAGGTCCGAGCAATGTTACCTTGAAACCTCAGCTCTCCGCGCTAAGAGACGCGCCGAGTCAAAAATACGTTCGAAGGATAAGGCTAATTTGGGTTAGATAGCCGCGCTCCTTGTGGAAACGTTGGGCGACTCTGGCGAGACCCGTGAGAAAGCCTGCAGAAGGCAGCCGGCATTTGGGACTTTGGTGGTGACCCCGGCTCACTCACGCATCGAGAGCTTGGGAAGACCTGGTTTCAGCTCCATGTTAGCCCGGGACCAACTCATCCAGCCTTGTGGGCCGAACGTTGTACGTTGTGTTAGCGGCGTCTGTCAAGCGTCGGCTCCGGAGCAAACAGGACGAGCGAGTCACAAGGTGCTTGGGCTCTTGTTGATGGACAAATTACGGTCAAGCAGAGGAGGCTGATCGGCCGCTTTGCTCGGCCTCGACGACATGAAGGAGGAGCCGCTAACAGATGGATGCTCACGTCAGAAGGCAAAAATCCCAAGCCCAAGACTCGTCCACCTCATCAGCCATGCATCGCTACCAAACTAGCTTCCGAAAACCTCCCACTGGAATAACATTAAGGGACGAGGCGGGTTCTGGTCCCGAGAAAATCGTGGCTGGCCCCCAATCGGACGCCCGTCTTTCCCAAGCGGGGACGACCCCATGCTTAGGGATCACCTCCATGTTGCCACTACTGATGCTATCCGCAAGGGAATGGCGTCCGCCCGGGAATCCTTATAAGTCACGGCAGCCGCTCCTTTTGCTAGCGTAGGCTGCGAACAGTCTTTTCGTTTCTCCGAACGAGTTCGACCTGCCTTGGAGCAACTCTTTGTTCGTGGCTTCACTGTAGAGAAACACCTGCCCAGCATGTCGACCGAGGCTCTCCAGACCCCCGAGGAGGGGCAAACGCTGAATGAGAAGCTTCAGCTCTTCAAGAGTCCCGTCATGACCCTGCGGACCGACTCGCTGCCCTTGACTAACCGCTCAGGGACGACTCCGGACCTGAGCATGTTCGGTGACCGTTTCGCCAGCGACACTCCCGAGTTCCAAAAGGTTTGAAAGCATCTTTCGTCGTGCGGTGAGGATGTTTCCTTTACTGACTCCTTCCAGCACGAGGATGCCAGCTTGCTCGAGCTCTTCTTCGACCTCCTCTTCGCCGCAAACTATACCGTCTTCTCCCAGACGCAGGGCGTCAACAGCCACGACCGGTTCAAGGCCTACGTGGGATATTTCAGCATCTTGTGGATAACGTGGCTGTTGGTCAGCTTATACGATGTGCGGTTCGTGACGGACAGCATCTTTGAGCGAATCGCCCGCGCCGTCCACCTCGGTGTCATGATCGGCTTCGCCGTCGTGTCTCCCAACTTCAAGCCTACCGACCAAAAACTGCAGACCATGAGGACCATGTGTAAGTGACTCCAACCCCCATCTCTCCCTCAACCAGAACACACAAACTAATCATCCCCCCCCCCAGCCATCATCCTCTGCGTCTCCCGCTTCTGCCTCATGGTCGAGTACGCCAGCATCCTGTGGCACGTCCGCAAGTACAAGAAGCCTCGCACGCCCATGCTGCTGCAGATGGGCCTCAACTTCGTCGCGTCCATGATCTACCTAGGCATCACGTTCCGCTTCCGCCACGGCAACAGCAGCGTCTACCTCGCCTGGTACGTGCTCGCCGCCGTCGAGGTGGTGCTCACGTTTGGCCTCGCTGCCATCTTCCCCGTGCTCAGCTTCACCGGCACGCACTTGATGAAGCGCATGAGCACCATGACGGTGCTTTTCTTGGGCGACGGCGTTGTTATCGTTGCCCAGAACGTCGTCACCATTGTCAAGAGTCCCGACTCGTGGGGTAAGTCCATCGTCCACTCGTTGAAATCGCAGCACAACTAACCAACCCCTTCCCAGACGCCCAAACCATCGGCATCGTCACAGCCGCCGCCGCAACAATCTACTTCGTCTTCCTCGCCTACTTCGACTGGATGAAGACGTCCTACCTCCCAACCTTCCGCCAACAAGCCTGGGCCGTCATCCACTTCCCCTTCCACCTCGCCATGGTCCTCTTCATGCAGGGCTTCACCCAGTTCATCATCTGGTCCAAAATCGTCGACACCATCAACCACCTGTCCTTCGACTCCGTCTTCGACAGCACCGACGCCCTCCGCCGCTCCACCACGGCCGACGTGGTCAACTCCCTCGTCGACATCGTCAACAAGTTCTTCAAGGACTATCCCCCCAAGTACTCGGCTACCTGGTCCAACGTCGAGTGGGCTATTGGAAATCTCTCCCTCATCAACGATAGCTTCTGGCCCGCACTGGCTGACTACGCTGATACGGGGTCTGATGCTGATGCTGCTGCCATCAACGAGACCGACTACAACAACTTTTACACTTACTTTTACGACATGGCAACCTCCATGGAGAACTCCCTGCTGGAGACGTACGGCATCGATCTCGTCGAAGAAGTCACCGACGCCAACAAGACCATCAGCGAGACTGGCCTCGAGTCCACCGTCAACGAAAAGATGTGGGCGCGCTTCGAGCTCGTGGTAAGTCTTTCCCCTTTTCCACCTCCCCCCCTAACCACACCTGTTCTGATCCCCTATCCAGTTCGAGTACGGCTACATCGCCGCCGGCGTCACCCTCATCCTAATGGTGATCCTCATCGTCGTCGCCCACACGAAGCCCTGGCGCAAATGGAGCATCATCCGAACCGCCCTCTTCACCGGCCTCGGTCTCGGCCTGGGCTTGGTCTCCCTCCTCTCCCTCAACCCGACCCGCGCCGAGAACTACAAGGCCAGCCCCATGCTTCTGCCCACCATTTGCATCGTGTGGTTCCTCGTCCTCGTCCTCACCCACATCCGCAACCCTCCCCCGCTGTTCTTCAAGCGCAGCGCCACCTTCTTCAACAACAAATCGGCCCCCAAGTACGACTCTGTCCATCCCGCAGAGACCGAAGGACCAAAGCAGACGACCAACGATCGGGCTTCTCCCGCCTATTCTTAGGCGGAATCGGCTGTATGTCTTGACTGGACGGCCTGCATATATACTCTTTCAAACTAAAGTAGCAAGCGAAGCATTGTAGGTGGATGTGTAATAAATAAAAGCAACGTCTTGGAATTAGGGGATAGCAGATAGCCCAAATGGAACAAACCCCATCTCATAATTAAACGCCATCCTCCCCACTCACTTCCTTCGACGAGGACTTTGTTGTGCCCCTCAATCGTGAGCCAGGCCTCCTCCTTCCATGGTAGATGCACATTCCGGTGCCTCCAGATGTATGTTTGGTGTTTGTAGGTCACATGGGGCTGCTGGGGAGGTATTCGGGAACCTTGAAATCGAAATCTTGGGACCCGCGATCACCGCTACTGGAGTTCCGCGATGTTCGTTCCCACCACTCGCGTTGATGCATTGCTACGCTCCGACGATGGCCAATGAATCGTGAACTAGCCCTGGAGACAATGACAGTGGAATATTGCTCTGAGCCGTCGTAATGGGCCGGCTCCATTGCTGTGAAGAATCCCCGAGCTTGCCCATCTGCAGGATCTCCTGAAAGCGGTGGAGTCTTGACACGTCTTGCCTCCTGACTGGTGGTTAGCCATGCGGATGAATGCTCCAGAAAGGGAATCAGATATAGAATATGAAGTAAAAGAGCCTGAAGCACTTACTCCTCCCGGAAACGGGCTGTTTGGAGACGGTACGGTGTCTGCAGTTCCGGTCAGCATCCAACCTCGCAAAAGCTCATATGACCTACACTGAGAGGCATGCCTATCAACTGGACTTGAAGGAGGGGTTGAGCCCCTGAGCACCTCCATGACCGAGCTGGTAACGCTGCTGAGCGACTCTCCCGACTTTTTCTGATGCCAAGGAGCCTTGCCGAATAGTTTTCTCTTCAGCTTCGTTTTGCTTAGCTCTTCTTTTAGCCAGGTCCCCGTCTTGGCTATGTGATGCAGACCATTGCGACTTCCATACTCATCAACATGGTGGATGCGAGCATGCTCCGGAATTGGAGGACATGAGCATGACTGTTCCCGTGTCAGCGAGGCATGGCGACGGCTGATCTTCTGCTTGTTACCCCATCGCGAGACCGAAACCCTAATTTGGATCCGATTCCTCTTCTAGTCTTGATATGAGCTTTTCTGGCGAAATTGCCCCTGGCTAGACTTCTTTCGAAGCGACAAGGGCGCCTTGGATTGGAGACAAGAGCTGGTCTTCTTTCGGGCCAAGGGGGGATGACTTCTGGCTCATGCGGGTCTGACAAGGCAATAGATGATGGATGTTGCAATGAAAAGACGTGCGCAGACTCTGAAACGTATGGGCTGGGGGGAACTGGTGGCAGCTCCGAGACCCTCGGAAGAAAGTTGTTTTGGGACGGCGATGTTGTGGGCGACGAATACGAAATGTCTCGAGTTTCCAGCTCACTGGCCGATTTGTTGGAACATGTGCGCCACTTCCAGAATCGATTGCTTCCATTGCTTTTGCGACGCGTCATCAGGCTACGTTCAGCCCAGTACCCGTCAGGAAACCAGACCTACTCGTATCCATCTCGAGGAGGCCGCGGAGGATCGACCCCAGATCTGGGCGGACCTGATGCAAGGCTTCGGCCAGAGTTTCTGTAGAGCGGTCGGTTTCTCAAAGATTGGGAGGATGTGCGAGGGACCTCTGCCGAGCTACGAGTAGGAGCGCTATTGGGGATGGAGAGGTTCACCTGAGGTGTTGCATAGGAGGTGGTTGCTGCCGGGGGTGTCAGGGATCGATAGGGTAGTTCGAAGTAGCTAGAAGGACGAGAACCTGTGATCAGCATTGATTGAATCACACGGGAGAGTGCGATACCTCATCTTGCTCGCGACTAGGGTTCCGCGGAGTGACACCTCAGACATGGACTTCGCTCGTTGTGGCATGGCAAGGTCTCATGTCGAGGATGCGGCCTAGCACTTGCACAAAGGATGCTAAGTAGCGAATAAATAAAGAAAAGAAGGAAAACTGGTCGTGACTTAGGTGGATGACATGCTTCGGGGACTAATGAGGTTGCTTTGATTGGGGATGGGGGTTCTGCGTGAGGAATGAACCTCGAGTCAATGACTGAGACGGCTGAGACCACCTGCCTTCCTCTTTACTAACTTATTGAGGTACTTTCCCGGTTATATTCCAGAACAGGCACCTTTACCTTGGGAAGGTCCCGTCCCACAATCACTTTACACCCACGCAGACAATCTGGCAACTGCCGATAATTGCCCCTTCCCAAGAGCCATCTATTCGAGTGTAAGAAACTTTTGTGTCTTTTGAACGAGCTAACCAACCATCTCAACGAGAAGTAATCTGCCTAGTATATGGACTCGCGTCGAATAACACCTCAGATAACAAGTCAATGCGCCCAACGCCGTCTGTGCCTTTGTATTCATGAATTCATCCGAGGAACCGCAGAGGCTGCTCTCATGAGTCAATGACCATGGTATCATCACCGTCCAACGCTGGGCCCTCGGGCTCCATAGGCACCCCGCGACCGCGACCGGCCAACAGCTCCCTCCTCACCTCGGGTCCAATCGCCGAGTGCCCGTGGGTGAGGAGCAGATCCAGCAACGCCTCGCGCTGATCTTCTGTGATATCTCCCTTGTATCGCTGGGCAAAGGCCAGTAGACTTTGGTGCCAAATAACGGGCAGTTTGGTCTTGACGTCGCCTTCGCCAGTAACGCCCGCCATGGCATCGCCGTGCTGAACCGAGGCGGGATCCTCGTTGCGGAACCGGAGGAAGTGGAAAACAAGGGCGTCGATGACTTGGTACGGGAGCGCGTATTTCTTGTCGAGAAGGGTCTTGATGAAGATGTTGGTCGCGCCACCGCCCTCGGTGCCTTGTGAAGCTTCCTGGGCGGCAATGTCGCACAAGCCCTTGAGAGCCGCAGCTGAGTGCAGGACAGGGACGGATATCCTGGCAAGAACCGCTGAGATGATGTGAGCCTCGCGCAAGGTGCAAGTGCCGCTGCCGACCAGGGGGAATAGGAAGCCCTTGAAGAAGGCAGCCGGCTTGTAAAGGCCCTTCTTCAGGGAGTTGAAGAGGTGAACGTTGAGCTTTTTGTTCTCGTAAATATCCTCCCGGACACGGTCGAGGATGACCATCTCGAGGAATCGCTGAACCACATGGGGCTTACTGGAGGCGAAAATCCTGGTGGCCTGGTAGCAGGCGTTGGGGGACCAGCTCTCCGGCTTGGTGACTTCGAGGATATCCTCCCAATGAGGAATGGTGGGGAGAATCTTGAAGGGCTTGGGTAGAGGGCCCGACTTGTATCGAGAGAGAATTTGTCCAACCCTGACTGCTGTTAGAGAAGACCAGAGAGCCTGATCAAAGATACTCACTTGGTATAAACGTCGATGACCTTGGGAGGAAGCTCGTAATCGTCGTCGGGAGCCATCATATGATCTCCTCTCGCCTGTGCAGCTTCATGGGCGGCAATCTTCTCCAAGATCAGATCCGCGAGGTTGATGGACTCCCCTTCCTGGGCATTACCCGAAGGCTTGAGATCCCAGCCATGCTTCAACAGATCATCTTCGTCGTCGGGCATGAACTTTTTGTACGTCTCGAGATCATCCGGGTCGACCTCGATCTCCTCCACCTCTTCCTCCTCCTCGCCCCATGCCTCGTCGTCGTCGTAGACCCTGTTCTCCTCGTCTGCCTCGTCGTCGAATCGCGAGTCGTAGCCAAAGTTGTCCACGGTCGGCTTTGGGACGGCGCGTTCGGCGCTCTCCTCATCGGCCAACTCGCGGCCTATTCGCAGGATTGTTTTGGATGCGCGGGAATCGACAAAGTTTTCCTCGTCTCGATCGCCGGCCTTTGATCTTTTCTTGGAAGGCTTATTTCGGAGGAGGCCGGTGGCCGTGATATCATCCTCGAGAGGGTTGTGGCGTCGGCTCGGCCGCACCGCCGTGGGAGTCGTGGCCTTGGGCATTTTGGCTGATTGGTGAAGGTATCGGGAGCACACAATTTCAATATGGGCGTTGAGACGGCAGACTGGCGATAAATTTCAAAAATTTGTGGCTTATCGATAGGACCCCTCTTTCCAGATGGGGATTAGCGTGCGAACCTTGGAAGAATGCGGTTCACCGCCTTTGTGTTCTGCCATCAGTCCATCAATCTGGGCGGGATGAGACAGCGTGCAGTAGGGTCTATCGGCGATGGATATCGCTTTTTGTTTTGAACGAATTATCAAAAGTGCAAGACCCGAACAGCCTTTGCTGAAATTGCCGTGAAACATGTCTTATTTTTGTCTGAGTCACTCGCCGGCGAATGACGCTGAACCCTGCCACTGAAGCAGCGATGACCTCAGGCGGCGACCCCACCATTAAAATGCCCCTCCATCATCAGCATCAAAATTCTTTCCGGCACGACACTCGCAGTCTACCCCAGACGTGACGACCAGAAAAATCGCGAACGCCATGCCAACAGAATTAGAAGAGGTACGCAAGACTAAATGCACCGCAACATGGGCGTGTCGACTAACCCGTCCTTAAGCTCGTGGGCTTCATCGCCCATCCTCATCCTCAAGTTCGCCAGGTCGCAATCGTGAATTGTGTGCCGTACTCGACGTCAGACCCGGCCCTATTCAAGGCGGAGGATCTCAAACCCGTGAAGAACCTGAAACTGTTGATCAACGACCATCCCGTGAGTGGCCCGCTTCGCGGTATTGGCTTTTGCTCATCAGTCTTTAGAGTGTGTCTGAACATGCCATCAACATCTTGGTGAACTTGACCGGAGATCAAGATGTCCTCGAGAGCGTGGCGAAGGATGAAAAGTTTCTAGATACTCTCTTTGCGCGCATTGTGGTGAGTTCATCCACGGCCTCAAAACACCCCGGAGCCCACATTGACCGAGGACGCAGCACCCCGAGGACCCTAGTGCAAACCTCCTGGCTATGCTTCTAGCAAACCTCGCCAAGTTTGACGGGTTCCAGGACATCACCAAGCGGAAACAGTCGCCTCCAGAGCAGTTGGGCTCGGATGACAGCGTCTTGAACCAGTTGATGGATCTCTTCGTCAAGGGCCAGGACGGTTCTTACAACAAAAAGGCCGACTACGACTACCTAGCCTACGTCTTTGCGGATCTCTCCAAACACCCCGAAGTCCGAAAATACTTCCTGGAGACCCAGACCTACGACCAAGTCATCCCCCTAACCAAAATCCGGGTCTTCACCGAACACAAGTCGGACATTCGTCGCCGGGGCGTCGCCAGCACCATCAAGAACGTGGCCTTCGAGATCGACTCCCACCCGGCCCTCCTCTCCGAGGACGACATCAACATCCTGCCCTACATCCTGCTCCCCATCATGGGCAGCGAGGAGTACGACGTCGACGAGACCATGGACATGCTTCCCGACCTGCAGCTGCTCCCGCCCGACAAGAAGCGCGACCCGGACGCAAACATTGTGCAGACGCACGTCGAGACGCTGACGCTGCTGACGACGACGCTCGAGGGCCGCGAGCTGCAGCGCAGGGTCAAGGTGTATCCCATTATTCGCGAGACTCATCTGCGTGTCAACGACGAGGGCGTTCAGGAGGCGTGTGATCGGCTCGTGCAGGTGCTGGCGCGGGATGAGGCGCCGGCTGAGGGAGAGGTTGAGGGGAAGAAACTGCTTGAGGGACCTGGGGGTAGGGTGGAAGAGGTGGATGAGGATGACGAGCTGGTGGAGGTCTAAAAGAATGATCGAGAGAGCCAACACTGAGCGGACATCGCCGTCGATTGGCCGAGGTATAGAGATGGAGGAGTTTCCAAAGCGAGGGACCCAGTTCATTGATATGAATGTCGCACATCATCTTGGAAAGAATAGAAAGAGTTTTATGTTGGTGCACCGAAGCCGTCAAAGGCGAGGTGTCGTGGTACATAGATGGCACGCCAGCAGGTCAACAAGAGTAGAAAAGTCATTACATTTGTTACGATTATCACAGCCGGTAGAAACCTAAGACTACCTTTCCGGAACATGTATTCATCAAATATCCAGCCAGTCCATCAGTCATGAATGAAAGAAACCAACACGCACACACGCACATGATCCCTTAATAACGCCACTTGTTGCCAAAAAGAAAAAGAGACGCATTAACATCATTTATCCTTGCCCATATCCTCTTCGTTCTCCTTAAACACGCTCTTCCGAAGCGGACTCAAACTCGACTTGGCCGACAAGTAATCCCGCCCGGACCCCTCGCCCGTAGCCGTCGGCGGCGACACGGGATTCGGCGACGCGGGAGTCGCAGCCGGCGGACTCGGCGACACGGGCGTCGGCGCTGGGATGATGTCCGACTCGGCCTTTTCCACGACGAGCGGCAAGTTATTGTCGTCGGCGTCGGCGTCGCTCCGGGGACTCACGGGCGAGGCCGACAGGCGACGTAGGCGCGCGGCTTCGGCGTCGGACACGCCAGATACGTCTGAGGTGACGCGGGCCGAGGCCGTTTCGGGCGTGGCCGGGCTGGTGGAGGTGGTGGCTTGCGCGGGGGGTTTGCTGGCTAGGGCGGAGGAGCGAGAGACGGTGCTTTGCACGGAGAAGGAGCTGCTGTAGGAGGGGTCGGTGACGGAGCGGTTTTTGGTGGTTGTGGTGGCGAAGTGGGAGTGTTTCTGGATGATTTCTATGGGGGAGAGACCCGTGTCGTGCAGCTCGACTGGTGGTGACGTGTCTGGGTTCATTAGCATTGTCCATCATCACGGATTCGATTCAAGAGTGATCAACTTACCGGCCAATTCGGCAAAGACCTGAGTATCAGCCATCTCATGTCGCACATCAGGAGTAGCCGCGCTGTTAGACGGCGACCTGACCTCTCTCCCAACACCACCAACAACCCTCGCCTCCTCCATCTCGGGACTCGTAGGCGACTCGTCCGAAGTGGTGACGGTGGCGTCCTTTTCGGGCTGCTGCTGCCCTCGCATCCACGAAATGATGCGCATGCCCGTGTCCTCGGTGCCGGCGACGCTGGACCGGTTGCGGAAGATCTTGCGCCGACGGTACAGGCAGAAGATGACCAGCGCGCCCGTGACGAGCATGAGGCCCAGGACCACGCCGAGGACCGGAGCTACCCACTTAGGGAGACTCGAGCCGCCGCCGCCGCCGCCGTTGCTGCTGTCGCTGCCGTCGGTGCTGATGGTCGGACGATCGGAGCTGGTGGCCGACGCGTAGGGGTAGTACGTGGTGATCTTGTCGGCGTCGTACGTCGTCGCGAAGACCTTTGCCAGCGCCGTGGTATCCCATCCGGACGGTAGAGGGGTTGTAACCGTGGCGCCTCCGGCAGAGCTGCCGCCAATCTTGGACAGGATGGCCTCGTTGACGCCAAAGTCGGAGTGATTCGCCGGGTCGTAGCCGTCCAGCCACTCCCCGCTGCTGAGGTTATACATGACCACGGGCCCATCGTCGAGACACGAGATCAGAGTCCCCGGCTTGGGCGTGTAGCCGCCCAGGACCATCATCTGGTCGGGATACGGCGTGAAGCACTTGTGCCCGGCGCGGCCGTGGAGAGACTTGCCCTCGCTGAGCTTGGTCCAGGTGAAGGACGGCAGGGAGAGGACCCAGACGGCGTCGGAAAAGGCCTTTTTGACGTGCACGCCGTCGTAGCCTCCGTAGTAGAAGATGTTGAAGCTCGACTTGTCCGACGCGGGGGCCACGACGGCGCAGCCTCTGGCTTTTGTGTCTGGGCCGTCTTGGGTGTCTTGCTGGTACCACTCGTCGTTGGCGATGTCGTAGATGTCAATGGTGCTGATGAACTTGGGGCTTTCTTCTGCCTGCGCGGGAGATTAGCACAACAAGAAGTAGAAGGGGGCCTATCAACCAGGGATGACTTACACTCGCAGTCGCATTGTCAGAAACCGAGAATGTTCCGGACCAGTCTGGGTAGACGGCACCACCCAGCACAACGAGGATGCCCTCCTTGCCGATGGGAACCCAGACGACCTCGGCGTTGGAACGGCCCGGGATGGCCTTGGGCAGCGTCTTGTTTGTCCAGACCTCGGACAGCTGGGTCGACATGTCCAGCTGGACCAGCGTGTTGGACACATTGACGGCCTTTTCCGTGTCGTTTTCGTAATTCGTAATGAAAGACCCGTGCGAAGGCGACCGCAACCCAGAGAAGTACCAAGCCTTATTCTCCGAGGGAGCATTAACAGCAGCTCCGTAGGCCACGTACCGAGTCACGCCGTCGGAGAGGTCGCTGTCGTCGAAGCCCGGGTTGAAGTTTACCTTTTCGGCGCCGTACTGGTAGGCCAGGTAACCCAGCGTCTCGTCCGAGTTGGGCAGGTCGTACAGGTCGTCGTTCTCCAGGATGTCGCCGCCGTACAGCCAGAACTCGGCGTCGTTGGCCAGCATGCCGCCGTCGACAAAGTTGGGCGCCGCGCCGTTGCTGTTGCCGGAGCCGCCGCGCGCCTTGGACATTTTGTCGGCGAGCAGGATCTTGGTGACGTTGTCTCCCGTCTTGAAGGGCGTGCTCAGGTTGTAGCTGAGGATGTAGCCTTGGCTGTTTCCTACGGGCCTGTTAGCCTCCTCTCGAGAAGGAGAATGGAAACACGACATACCTGGATCGGTGGCAGTGCCTCTGGTGCCATCTCTCATGATGGGCGACCAGTAGATGAGGCCGCCATCGATGTAGATGGTATCTCGAATAATGGCAGCTATATCACAGGTCAGAGGCCATACGACGACACAAAGACCCGATACAATTCACCTCTAGGCTGTTCCCAAGTACAAATCTCGGTGCTTACTTGGTTCTTTGCCCAGTTGCTGAACTGGCCCACGGCCGTGCCGGCAGCAGCAGCCACTAGCAGAGCGCGTGAGACGCGGCCACGAACCATGATGGGGGAGGGAAGCGCTGGCTGATGGAGTCTGGGTCCGAGGCGGGAAGAGCGTACAGAGAGAGAGTACGAAATACAGGAACAAACGAAAAAGAGAGGGCGTCAGTGGGAAATTAGATGCAGGGAGGGTGCTAGTAAAGCATGATAGTTACAATCCCCAAGGGGGTTCCCGGGCGTCCGAGGAGGAGGGGGGGGGG
>JAMQMW010002400.1:2005-17242 GCA_024115155.1 Thelonectria blattea
ACCGTCTGACGCGGGAAGCGGCTTCGTGTTTCCCGCACCGAAACGACCAAGACGCCAATGAAAGACAACGTGTCGGAGTGATAGGCGCCCAACATGTCGACCAAGAGGGCACCTTTGCCCCTATCCCAATCCCCGAATAGCCGGAGACTCTCCTCGGGGCTCGTATCTGCAACCTCCCGATCCCGTCCATGAGCTACACCCGCTCTCCGAGCCACGGAATAATCGCAAATCAACCGCCGCCAACGTCCAGTGTCACCCAAACGGAAGCTAGATATCGGGAGCGGAACGCATCTCGCCTGAAATTCCCCATTGCAGAGTCCGCGACGCGGTTAAGAAGCAGAGACTCCCGTGTCACACCTCGAAAACCTGTTTTTGCAACATCTCGACGGGAATTCGCAGATGTAAAAAACACCAAGTCGGCGAATGAGATCTGCTTGTTGCTCGGTTTTCCAAGACAGTAGGTGTTTCGCCATGGCGGGTGCCCGTCTTGGTCAGACGGCTGAGCGCATCTCACCCTTGGCAGAGATGCCGTGGCAAGAGGTGAATCAGCAATCGGCGTCAAATGTGCCACGAGAAGATGACGCGAGACCATATCAACCTGATGGTCGTCACCGCAAAGTATAACTAGCCGTTCTCCTCGACCATAACGACACTCATCGCCGAGTCCCCATCAACCTTTATATACATCATTTGCCACGGGACAGCATCAGGTCCCATGCCACGCAACTTCATCCACTACAGAGTCCCCGTCAACATTATATACAAACTACCCCGAGAAGGCAGCCGCACGTAGACACCGCTGTCTCGCGCCTAGTCTCGGAGACAGAGTCACTTCGACCCAACCCAACCGTAAGCCAACCACACCCCCTCCCCTCATTCCCAATTTTCTGACCCAAGACGCAGGAATCACGACCTATTGTCACCATGAGCCACCTTTCTCCCCTTGGTCAACATTATCTCTACCGACCTCTACATCCCCGTGCTCTACAGCCTCGGTTGTTGCTACCTTTGCAAGTAGCTACGCCTTGAGACCAAGCTGGACCAGGCGTCCAAGAAGCTTACTGGGGCACAAAAGGACCTAGATGATGCGAGGGATTCCCTGAACTACTTCACCAGGGGCCAAAGACGAGGTGGATAACACACGAGCGACTGAGGATATGAAATGCTGGTATGATTGAGTCGAGGACATCATGACCACCAGAATCTCCACCGATGGTTCCGGCCCATGTGCCTCTGTGCGCGAGCACGCCGCATCCTTTCATCGGGTATAAATCGCCAATCCACCGCCTTCGTACCGACGCGACGCGACGGCCATGTCTCCCCGCGAGAAGATCGACCTGCTGTTGCAGCCCACCCCCCCGGCTGGGAGGTCACCTCCTGTTTCTGCTGCAAAGACATGGAGAGCAAAGCATCTCCTACCTAGCGTCCAAACGCTTACACCCCGCAATCAATTCCTTGCCTTCGTCACTTGCATTGTTTGCCCATTATCTCTCATTCGTCACCCCCCAAGCACCCGCCCCTAACTACTCCTCTTCATCCTATCTCCCATAGTCCAATGGCCCTAAGAAAGAAAGAAGTAATACCCCGCCGTCTGTGTCCTCCAATTCTCCGGCGCGCATTCAAGCCCATGGCACTGAAGCTCGACGTCTCCTATGTCGAAACGCGACGATAACTATCTAGATTAAAGCTGGACGATGACTACATTGAACCTCGATAGCTGGGCGAGGTGAGAGGTCAGACATGTCTCAGTAGGAGCGTTCGGACGAGGGAGCATGACTACACCTCAAACTGGACAACAATATATCTTAAATATTGCCCATCTATCCTAATCTTTATCGTGACCTTTATCGCGTATTCATCCTTGCCAACTGAACTGGCAATTCGTACTCCTGATCGATATCGTGTAGTCTATCCACCAAACCACCACAGCACCATTCCCTCTCCTACCCTCGCCACCTTTTAAACAACCACCCCCAAACCAACCACCCAACTAAACCAACCCTTACGTCCCGTTCCTCCGTCGTCCTCCCCTCGTACTCCTCTCCACATGCCCCCTGAGCACCTTCCTCGTCTCCACCAAGCTCCTCTTCTGCTTGCTCTTGGCCTTGCCCAGCGTCATCAAGAAGTTCTTCTTGCGCTGCTTCTCCCGATTGCTCGTGCTCTTGCCCGCCGCCTCCTTCTTGGACTTGCGGATCGCCTGCGTGCTCTTGTGCTCCGCCCGCTCCGGCTTGCCCTCCTTGGCCAACGCCACCTTCTCCTCCTTGGACAGCTTGCGCAGCCGAGCGGGCGCTTCGATCTGTTCAGCCGTCAGGCCGTCGTCGCGGTGTCGGTCCTCCATGTCCTGCTTGCGCTTGCGCCCGAGCGTCTTCTCGATCGAGGCAGATACCCTCAGCTCCTGGAGCTTGGCCAGATCCGCCGGTGTCAGAATCGTAGTCGTGGCCAGCTTGGAGATGCGCTCGAGCTCGGCAGCCTTGTCTTCGTCGTCCTCGTCTTCGTCATCGGAGTCGTCGGATTCGCCGTCGGTCTTTTGCTTCTTCGACGCCGGCTCCTCTTCTTCGTCCGAGGAATGGTCGACGTTGATCCAATCGCCAGAAACGCTGCTGGAATCAGAGTCGACCTCCCACTCGTCCGACTCGGCCCCTTCATCCTCCTCGTCGCTGCCGGCATTCTCCGGGAGACCCTTTGCCAGTCGCTTCTTCTTTCGCTCTTCCTCTTTCCACTTTGCCAAGAGCTCGATGCCTTCGATTCCACCTTCCTCCTCTTCGCCAAACTTGCGCTGGTGCTGGATGCCGCTCTTGAGACCCATCGTAGCATCCTTTCCGCGATCTCGCTTCTTCAACAGCTCAGCGCCCACCTCTCGGTACAACGACAACAATCCCTTGGCCGCCATCATCACGCCCTTGTCTTTGCTCTTTCGGTACTGAACCAGATCCTGCAGTAACGTATCCGTCATGGCGAGGGGCTGTCGAGCACAAATCTCACGAATCGAGTTGAGACCCGCGGCCGCAACCTCGGCCGCAGCGGCTTCTGACACGAACTCGTTGGCAATCTTTTGGATTAAGGGCTCGAGGACATCGGGAGGAACTAGATTGTGCACGGCCTGGGCGAGGGAAGCCAGGAACGAGGTGACGTTTTGCTGACGGGGGATGAGGAACTTGATAAACCACGAGTAAAGCGGAACGATGGTCAGCTTGTGTAGACCCACGAGTCGGGTCACGAGCTGGAGGACCAGCAGCTTCGTGTCGAGCGACAGCTTGGCCTTTGTGTTTTGCAAGTGCTTCGAAAAGAGCTGCTCGGCGAACTCCTGGGGATCGTGGAGGAGGTGCAACGCCGAAAAGTTGAGAGGATGGGGCTTCGACTTCTTCCGCTCCGCCCGCTTGACCTTGTCCATGGCGTTCTTGTACGTCCGCTTCTGCTTGTTGCTCTTCTTGTTGATGCCCATCTGATGCCTAATCTTGCTGAGGTCGACCTCCTCGTCGCTACTCTCGTCCTCGACCTCCTCGCGCTCCTGGTCGCCACCGAGGAAGAAGCGCACGGCACCCACCACCACCTTTTCGTTTTCCGAGAGGCACGCCTCCCGCATGACATCAACGGGCTTCGCGTCCGTCCACAGCTGGCGCTTCCACATCTCGCGCGTCAGCTTGATGGCCCAGATGGCCCGCGGCGAGGTCCGGTCCGCCGTGATGAGGTTGTACAAGACCGTCTGGATGGTGCGGTTGAGCGGGTGGTTGATGGACTTTGTGTTTGAGTTGCGCAGGTCGCTCAGGATCTTCTGGAACAGCAGCAGCCGCAGGCTCTTGCTGGGCGACGAGACGAGGATGGGGAAGAGCGTGGTGAGCACGGCGTTGGAGTCGATCAGCTCCTTGCGCTTCAGCAGCATCAGGCTGCCGACAATCTTCTCCCGCAGTTCAGGATGTAGAATGACATGGTGCTGCGTCAGGATGGAGCCCAGGTCGTCCGAGAAGGACCGCGTCTCCTCCTTGTAGCATTCGGCGACGTGGGCAATCAGGTCGATGATGTTGTGGAAGGACTCGACGGTTTCGGCGGACGCGGTCGACGGGGACACGAGGAAGATTTCGCGCTGGGACTCGTACTGCTCCCACTGCTTCAAAAAGTCGTCCTTGTACGATCTGGCCGTACGATTAGCGGCTGTGGCCGTGGAAACTGGCGTCGGGCGACTTACTTGGGATCGCGACGGATCTTCTGCTGGAGACTCGCGCTGTAGACGGGGTTAGTCTTCGCGCGTGGTAATTATTCCAGGCAATCTTACAAGTCGGCATCGATCTTCTCGAGCGCCGCGACTTTGCGTTTCATTGTGCCGGTGAGATTGCTGCAATTCGATGTGTGGTGGTTGGTCTTCCAGTCGGCGCGTTTGGCGGGGGACGGCTTGAGAGAGAAATTTTGGGAGGAAAAAAATTAAGGTGAGGCTGATAAGATAAGGATGCTTATCGGACAGGTGAGCTTCAAGCGTCACCGACAATGTAAGGATCTCATGCGTATTCGAAAAGTAAAAGACCTGAAGCTTTCCTTTTTAGTTGATTCATTTCTTCAATTGATTGTTAGCCTGAATTCAGTCCTTCTATTGAGGCCATGTTCAAGCACCCATATTTATCAAGTCTCGTTCAACACCACCGACACCAAGCCACCCCAACACAAACACCACTGGGTAGACATCACCGACATTTCCAGATTCTGGCATGAGGTACTTCGTGCTTCAGATAGTAGATTTCAAGTCTATGATTGATTTTCAAGAACGCATAAAAAAGTAGACTAATATACAACCCTGCGGCGGGGATGCCACCCGTCTGCCCACTCTATGCTTCAAATCACAGGCAAACATTGGAGACACAACACAAATGTCCCCAAAAGGTCCAACGTTCCCAGACCATCTGGATTATTTCCGGCCTTGCCCCCGCGAGCCGTATTACCGCCCGCTTCTATATGCACACGTAAAGCCTCCGGCAGCGTATAGTCCCAGCTCTTGGGAACTGTGCGCTGGCCGCGGCTCAGGAACCCTCTCCCTTACACCCTCGACGGCCGTCGTTTCTGATCAGGCATCGAATTTAAGCAGTAATCTCGACACCACCGGTGGCGTTCAATAGACGCTTGACGTCACCTGGATACAATCAGCAACACATTCAAGACCGAGGACAAAGAGCGATTGAACATACCGTAGATGGCGAATTGACCGGCAGTAAGAGTACCGACCATGAAGAGACGGGCACCAATACCGGTGTAGGAGCCGCGGATACCGAGCTCCTTGGCGATCTTGATGAGGCGGGAGGTGGTGCCCTCACCGGGAAGACCCTTGGTCTTGTTAATCTTGGAGAGCATGGTGTCGGCGGGCTGAGAGATGATGGCGGCGGCAAAACCGGCAATCAGACCGGAGCCCAAGTTGACGGTGGTCTGGAGACCGTCGGACATGTCCTTCTTGGGGAACTGGCGGTAGATGGCTTCGGCAACCTTCTCGTACACGACGAACTTGGCCATGGTGTAGGGAATCCTGATTACGGTCAAAACCCGTCCCAATTGAGGGAATCCGGAGACATGGAACTTACTGCTTGAAGAGGATAGGTCCGAAACCGGCGTAGAAAGCACCAACACCCTCGTTCTTGAGCATCTTGGAGAAACCGCCAATGAGACCGTTGGCGTAGGTGGGCTCGGAGACGAGACGGATACGGGTGGCCTCGAGGGGGCAGAGGGCGATATCGGCGAAGAACTCAGCGCAGGCGGCGGAGGCGAGGTAGACGGCGGTGCGGTTATCCTTGGCCGTCTCGTAGCCGAGCTTGTCAATGGCCTGCTGCTTGAAGAACTCGTAACCACCGAACTTGAAGGCACCCTGGAGGAAGTAACCGGCAAAGGTAGGGCCGGCACCGGTCAGGAGGGCGGCGGCACCCTCATTCTGGACGACCTGGCGGAAACCACCGATGAGACCGCGGTTGTAGGTGACGGGGTCGAGCTGGATGCGAGTCTTGACGCTGTCGGGCAATCATTGTCAGCTTTTTGGTCTTTGCTGGAAGGGATGTGGCCAATCTCGAGCTCCCCGCCGCGGCTGGAGGGATTGCGCATGCCGCCTTATCGGGACACGTCTCGAGCTCGGGCGCAAGGCAAAAGGGCGGCGGTTGGCAGCAATTGAGTGCCATTGAGGGACAGAAAACGTACACATCGACGGGGGTGAGACCACCGTGGGTGACGGAGCAGCAGACGGCACCGGCGAGGGCGAATCGCGAGTAGAGGGCGAGGCCGGAGAGCTTCTCGGGCTCGGCGGCCTTGGGCACGGCAGCAGCGGCAGCCATTGTGAAGGGAAAGAAGGAGAGTCGATTGGGTGATTACAAAGGACTGAGTGGAGGGATTGCCCGAACTGAAGCGATTCGGACTTTTTGGGTGCGACGAAGGGCTGGTTGAGGGAAGAGGGAGGAAGAGAAGGAAGGAAGAGGAAAAAAAAAATCGGTTCGGCTCTGTCTCCAGGTGAGTTCTTTTCCTTCCCCCGGCGGTTTGGGAGGGCAGGAAAAATAATGGCTCCTCCCCCCCAAAGACGGGTCGGAAATACTCGGATAATTCGGCGCCGACGACAAGCACAGACCGGGCCAAGGGCATCTGGGAAAACGCTGGGAACCGTTGATTCAAGCCACACACGGAAGCGCCCCCAGCTTTCCCAAATCTCGTCTTGCTTCGTTCTCCCCGGAGAGATGCGGGCGGCAGGCAGGCGCGAGATCCAAAGATGGGCTTGACCTTTTCGTTCTTTGCTTTTTTTGCTTCCCTTTGCGCGGCTCCTGACTGGCTGGCCCCGGCCCTCCGTGGACCAGCCAAGCATGACAGCATCCGCGCCTTTGTTTATGAGGCTGTCGCGGCCAGCCAATGCATTGGCGACTGAGACACTTTGCGTTGAGAATTGGCTTGTTCGAGACCAATGAAGAGGGCGGGAGCAGTCATTCCCTCCCTCCTATCTCTCACCTTGATGGTTGCCATTTGCTTGAGAGAATAAAGATACAAGTGGCGACTCATGCCATCCGGTGTCCGGGACGTCTTCCGTCCTTTCTAGAGATCAAACCTCGCAAACATCAATTCCTCCAAAACAAACCCTTGGACACCTCTTACGCATCGACATGCAAGGATCCGGGAATTTCCTCGCCCGCAGTCCCACAAGGCCCATTCACCAACCAGCCCTCACCAACGTGCCTCTGATCGTGGCCACGGCATTGGCTGGGCCCAGCGCCTGGAATTCGTTCGCCGCCTGCTGATGAGACAGGTCTTTTCCAGTGAGATAACGCTCGCAAGTGGGCTTCCCAAAATTAGGGGCCATTCCTCGGCTTCTCCCCGACTTTGGGACCTGACCGCCACCTTGCCGGAACAACAATTATAGATGGATGGATATAGAATATCTACCCATGTTCGACGCCCTCATCCATTGACACATAATCACGATATATTCACGCAATGTGAGCTTACCTATCCCCGCGAAAATGCAACCCACCCAACACCCCGCCAAAATCTACATCTCAGATCATCGCAGATTCCGCCCGCCATGGCCAACCGACGTCCCCCGCAGCGGCTCGTTCCCAATTGACCAAACAAAATCCAATCTCACCTAGTAATCGTCCGTTTCTGGCATCATATACCAATAAGGGCCGACATTTGCCAGTCTCTCCGTGTCCTTCACCTTTAACCTCGCCTCTCCTTGCTTGAACATCTTGAGCACCTCCTTGTTGTTGTGCACCGCCGCCAGGTCCAGACTGGTCCGGCCTTCTGCGTCCTCGGCCCACGGATCGAGCCCGACCCCGACCAGCTTCTTGAAAGCCCACGAGTACTTGTTCGCGAAGACGTGCAGAAGAGTCCTTCCCTTGTCGTCCCTCGCGTGCCAGTCCACCCCTAACTCGCCCAGAAGCGCGAGCACTCCGTCGAAGCCCTCTTTGGCCCAGCTCTCCCTGGTGCCGTAGTAGGCCATGAGAAAGTGAATAGGTGCCTGCCCGGCCTTGTTCCGCGCATTCACGTCTAGACCAGATCGCGCCAGTTTCGCAAACACGTCGCTCACCGTCTTCCTGTGCACTTTGGCCATTCCCACGAGCCCACCGGCAAGATGGTGAAGGAGCCCGTTGCCGCTGTCATCCACAACCGTAGCATCTCCACCGTGAGAAAACAAATAGGCCATGAGCCCATCATAGCTTGCTTCCGTATCCGATCTGGAATTGGCATAAATGGACTGCTCGAACCAATTCGTAAGGACGTAGTGAAGAGGGTAGTAGCCAAAGTTGTCGGGCTTGTTGATGAGGCCTGGCACGATGTGCTCCAGCTGCGTCAACCTGGTGAGTTTAGTTTCCACACGCTCACTGCATCCCAGCAGATGGTGAAGTGCATTTTTACCGCCATTGTCGACTGCGAATGGGTCAACGCCGAGCTCAAGGAGAGTCGCAGCAGCACTAGGTGATTGCGCGGGAACAGACGACCCGTCCAGCAACCATCGTGGGCGGTTGGCTGAGAGGAAGAGGGTTCTCCCAGCAGCGTCTCGGGTTTCCAAGTCAAGCCCTTCCCACTCGAGGATAGGCCGCCAGGTGCCGTTCAGGCTGAGGATTTCGTGAGCGACCGTCCTCTCCGAAATTATACTCTGGCCCAGTTCGCCGTCGACCCAACAATGAAGGGCAGCACCGGAGGGCGAATCCTTCGAAACGTAATAATGTCGCTTGTCATGTCGAACTGTGTCAAGGAACGTCTCAACTGGAACTGCCCCGGCTCTGAGTAGGGCCTCCACGACTGCTACACTGGAGAGGGCTGCTTGAAGCAACGGCGGAGCCTCCAACACGCGCCGCCACAAGACTTCGTCTGTCTCATCCGGCCCAGGCAAGTCTTCCAGCTTGCGATTTTGAGGTGCCAACACTGTAGAGACTCCTTCTGCCGATAAAAACATATCCAATATGGGGTTTCTCTCCTTCGACATGGTCAGCGCCCTGCCTATCGCCTTCAAGTCAACCTTGGCTCCGTGGCTGAGCAGGAGCCGGACGTGTTCCTCATCGGAGCCGGCGTGGGTAAGACAACTGTTGCCCAAGGCGTCCTCTGCATTGACATCAGCACCAAGTGCAATGAGAGCTTTAGTAGAGTCCATGGACTTTTCCTTCAATGCCACAGCGAGGGGCGTGTTGCCGAGGAAGCCAGATCGATGTTCAAGATCGGCACCCTTGGAGACCAGATATGGTATGCCTTGCGCTCCTTGCCACCAGTTCGACCCGGCGGCGAGAGCGCGAAGCCCAGCATCGAGGTCGCTGGCGCCCTTCTTCTCGACCAAAACCCGCAACACGCCCATGTTCGGAAAGTCGGCTCTGCAAGCACTAACGAGCAGAGACACCACCTCATCATCGTCGGTAGAGCAGTATTTGTCCACGAGATGAGAAAAGCCAAGGATTGCAAGAGCAGCAAGCATTCCCCCTAGGTCCTCTCCGCCAATGACAGAATCAACTTCTGCCCTATCCGTAATTGAGGAATATTGATTGTCGACCAGGTACCACTCGACAAGAGACCAATCAACTTCCTCCTTCTCAGCGAAAAGTGCCTGGCGAAGTGCTTGGCTCTCGCCTTTTCGACGAGCCTTGACCAGTTGAACGGGCAAGGGCAGAGGCTCTGCCTCGGGAATCCTCTCGTAAATCCGGGACAGAAGCTCAACAGCGTCATCGTTTCCATCATCCGCCGCGTATTCCATTGCGTCGCCGATTGTTTCTTGTAACCACTGACGCTCTTCAAGTGGCTCGCTTCCCTCGGCACCAAGCAACATTTGAACGATCTCTTCATATCGTACAGCGTTCCTCTCGAGGTGGAATTTTGGGACCAGCCTCATGAAAGAGGTTTGATGCTCGTTGACCTTTGCTAATTTGGGGTCCATGGCCACTCCAGGCGCGAGCAGCTTGTCGCGAGGTGACTCGCTACCCAAGTCCGCCCACAGGCGCTGCTCCTCGCTGCGAAATACGCATTGGAAGATTGGAGGGAACCATGGTTCTTTCCGGCGTGATTGCGAGTCCCTCCTTTGGGTTGGTTCTGCCTCGGCACCAAATTCGAGGAGCAGAGAAACGGCCTCTGGCAACGCAGAGCGGCAGGCGTAGTGGAGAGGTGTATAGTCGTCGGCGTCCATCTGGTTGACAAAGATCCTGGTGCGCTTTGGGTCCAATTCGTCCATCCAAGAGAGGAGCCGTCCTAAGTTGTCGATTCTCCTGCACCTGGCGGCAATGTGTAAGACATTTCTCTGCTCCCAGGTTGAGACAAACGGGTCGCAAGTCGTAGGCACTCCAAAAGAGGCAGGACAGCCGAGGCAGCATAGTGAATGGGTCGAACGCCTTGGAGGTCGGGTGAATTGACGGCTCGGGACCTGGCGAGGAGCGAGCTCTGTGGGAGAAACTCGTCACTCTGCCGACGAAACGCTGCATGGAGAGGTGTTTCGCCGGCATAGTTTGGTTGATCAATGTCCAGACCGAGTTGGACTAAACAATCCCAGGGACCGGGACGAGTTGTGCTGGGGCAAGAATCGTGGACCTCAATGAATTCGTGCAGTAGAGTATTTCCATACAAGTCTACCGTCAAAGGCGAGACTCCGGCGGCGATGAGGCGTGAAACGACGAGCGCTGTTTGCTCGTCATAGAAATATCCGCTCGGAGAGCACCCTATGAGCTCGTGCAAGACGGTCCTGCCGTCCTTATCGGTGAGAGTCCAATCAAGAGATGCATCGCAGAAGGCATCAATACGCGTGGAGATCTCTTGAATACTAGCTCTGGGCCTTGAGGGCCTCATCAGCGAAAACGCCGCGGTCCGGCCCCGAGAGTCGCGAGCGTTGATGTCAGCCCCGTGTTGAATGAGAAGCTGCAAGATTTCGGCAAACGGCGTAGACGCATCCTGGATTTGGTGGAAGCGATCGTGCGCATGAGAAGTGAAGTGATGCAATGGTGTCTCCCCATCCGTGTTTTTGACGTTTGGGTCGGCACCAGCCTCCAAAAATGCCGTGACCAACGATTTCGTCTCACACGGCTGGCACTTGATCAGAAAGTCGGCAGAAACGACAAGATGAAGGATGCCATCTCCGCTATTGTTCCTGGCCTTCAAGTTTGGTTTGTGCTCCAGAAACTTCATGGCAAACTCGGAGGTGCTGCTTATCGAGTAACCGTGGGCGCCGAGAATCAAGGAGAAGAGGGGTGGGTTTCCACGAACATCTTTCTTGTTAATGTCGAGCCCTTGCATCTCGACCAAGAATTTAAGACATTCCTGATCCAGACCAAACTTCAAGAGGTGGAGAGCAGTTTGACCCAAGTTGTTCTCCGAGTTTGGATCCGCGCCTGCGTCGAGAAGTGATTTCAACGATGCAAGACTCGTCGCCCTGAGCAGAGGCGACATGCCCTGCCTTTCCCGGGGATTTACATCAGCGCCTGCCTGAAGTAGCAGTGACAAACCGCGTTGACGCCGTCGAGGGTCGATCTTGGGTAAGATGTAGAGAGCGGTCAACGGAGTACTGGCATCCAAGAGACTATATCTATCCTGAAAACTCGAATGTAGGTGATTGAAGTCCCATGTGCATTGAGCAGAAGCGTCAGCGCCGGCAGTGAGCAGCGCTTCGATAGAATCGTCATTTCCTAAGAAGGCGGCCTTGAGGAGTGGTGGCACTTGTCCATCGGTCTCGTTAGGATCGACGTCGGGGTCTTGAAGCAGCCGTTGGACGATGGCCGAACGGCTCCAGTCCAAGGCCCAGTGAAGTGCGAGCTGCTTCTCGCTTTTCGAAAGGTGCGGCAAGAGTGTTTTCACGCATTCAAGATGCCCATTCGCACATGCTTGGTTCACGGCTTCCCCTGTGTCCCATTGTTGCTTGGGCGCCATGGGGTCAGCAGAAACTCCAAGCAGCAATTCGACAAGCTCAGAAGATCCAATACTTGCTGCTAGGCTCAACGTCGATATTTGGTGGCAAGATCTTGTTGGGGGATCGGGTGATGCGCCAGCCCCGAGCAAGATACGAGCACACGATGAATGATTTCCAAGAATGGCATATCGTATGGGAGTCCTCTCGTTGAAATCTGACGCGTCGACGTCAGAACCGCCATCGCGCTCAATCAGCCTGGACAAGTATCCTGAGAACCCGAAGAACGCTGCAATGTGCAAATTGGTGATGCTGTCACAGTCGTCCTGCGTAAATGAAGCACGATGCCGATAGACGTCTCGCCAGCACAAACCCATCCAGCGAGACCTGACACTGCCACCGGAGAGGAACCTGCCGATATGCGGGTATAGTAGGGGATCAAGCGCGTCAGATCCGTCGCAACTTGCAGCGTGACGATGCCAGTTCCTCCCCGCGTATCTCAAGAAAGGGAATCGCAAGCACTGTCTCTGGAGGGCAGCCGGGGCGTTGCGAGAGAAGACGGGCTGGCCATCATCCACTTGAAGGCAGCCCTGGCTCATGTATGTTAGACAGGCGATCGCTAGCTGGCAGTGTGTCGATTCACGTTGAAGAACCGGGAACCCAGTTTGGCTCTGAGACCTAGTGGTGTCGATCAGGAACTCGGTCAATGAATGGTGAACGACGCTTATCGTCTCGTCAGGCAGAATCTCCAAAAGAGGTCCACAAGCCGTACGAACCAAGTCCTTATTGGCTTTGAGGGTGAGTTGACCCTTGTTGCTGGTAGTCGTTTTGATGAAGTCGGCAAGTTCGAGGAGTCGAAGAGGGCGAAAGGCGTGGGTGACCCACTGGAGAATGCGAAGCTGGTCGGACTCGGGAATGCCTGATCTTCTTGCATGTTCTTCGAGGATACTAGAATACATGTCGTTTAGATCGAGGGGCAACTTCCTCAAGGTGGTTGGGATATGGGAATTGGGCTCCAGGAAGGCGTCCATGGCCAATTTGGCGTAGAGGAACAACCCATTTGCCCTGCCTGGCACGGCATCCCTGATGAGCTCTTGGTCGTCTTTCGAGAGGGAAGAATGCTCGAGGGTATGGCGAACATAGGTTGCGATATCGACGTCGACGAAACGCTCATCCATGCGCAGCTCAACAAAAGGAATTCGTCTCATCGGGGCTTCGACTGCGGCGATGGGACGGCTAGTCATCAAGACTTTGACATGGGCTGGACGCCAATGACCAAGGTCAGCCAAACAGCGGACGAAGTCGTCGTTCTTGTGGTCCATTTCGTCCAATGCGTCGACTACACAGTAGACCAGTGGTAGCTGAGCCAAGGCTGTGCGAAGATGGTTCCAAAGGTCTTGAATAGAGACGCTCTCGAGAGAGCGTTCACTCTCAACGTAACTCTTGAGAATAACCTGTAGAGGGGGGCTATAGACGAGAATCTGATCCAGCCAGTCTCGAAGCATGTTGGCGGGTCGATGATTTGCGTCGATGATTTGACGGAAGAAGAAGAAGAGGACCGGCACGCCTTCGGCAGCCAATTTCTCGATCAAGGACGCGGCGACGACAGACTTCCCCGACCCGGGGATGCCCTTGATCCAAAGTAGGCCATCTTCTGGGCCATTGTGCCACTGCTGGTATTTCTCAGAAGCTGGGAGCCACGCTCCGGTCCCCGCGAGGCGCGACGCCAGGTGCTTGCGATACTCTCCACTCTCGAGGTTGTATTCGGTGGGCTTGAGCCAGGCTCGAAGCTTGGCGATGGTAGTGGGCGACTCTGGAAGGATGTTGTCAGTGTTGTAGTTGCTGATTTGATCGTTGTCGATTATGACAAGATCTTCGTCGTCGCTAACGGGAGACTGGGCATGGCGCATTTCGACTTGGTCTCAGGTCGATGGTGGAAAGGTCGGTGGGCAATTGAGAGTCGAGACTGAAGCGCGTTGCAAGTGCCGCAAGCATGCGGATTTTGGGCTGTTTTTTTAGCCAAGTGCGGGGAGCCCAGCTGGACGAGGTGCCTCAGCAATCATCCCGTGATGGCAGGGGACCAGTCAGCAATAACCAACAACCGATATGCATACAGGAACCACTAGACCCAGTCTAGGCGACGAACGACGAGTCATCCATGTTGCGACGGCCAGAGAGGGCGGCCCTGTGGACCTGCCGAACAAGACATGATGCGTTGGCTTGATGTTGGTGTACGGGAACGACAGGAGTGAGATGGAAGCCTGGATTGGGATGGCTGAAGAGCCCAGCGAGGGCGGGAGTGGTGATTTTTTTCCTCACGAGGGCTGCTGCCTTGGAATTCGGCTAATAAGATCACGAGAGATAAGATCAAGAGGGAACTTTGGACGGGCAGGTACGGGTATCTGTACCACCTGCTCTGCACCCGGGTTTCAGTTGAGACAATGTGAGAAGAGCAAGCTGGATGATTCATGTAGTCTAAGTGCTGAGGTATCAGAACAAGAAAATTGAGAGAGATGAGATCTAGTCTAACGCGCAAAACAAATCAATAAGCCCAAAATTCGAGGAACCAACAAACGATGTCTTTTTCATCCATTCAAACTCCAAAACACCAACACGACCCAAGTAAGCAACAAGCCACACCCATCACCTGTGGCTGTGCGCCAACCTCGTAAGTGCCGTCCATCTTTTGCGCCACCCGCTTGAACCAAAAACCAAGAAGGAAAAAAGTCGAGAGGGATTGCCTGGGAGAAGGAGACAATTACTTGGTGCTTGAGCTTTTGTATTTCTGCTCCCAGTTCTTCAGATAGTTCGAAGACGCCACCACTCCTCTGTCCGTCTTAGTTTCGTACGGGGAGTACGGGTCTGACCGGTCGTCGAGGAACGACTTTATGGCGGAGTTGGAAGCGGAGGAGGGACTCGAGCTCGAAGTCGTCGAGTAGCTGGCCGAGCCAGTGGAGGCCTGTCCGGAGGAGTAGGGCATTTTTGAAAAGGTGTATTTGTTGGTTGGAGGATTGTCTTTGAGATGATGAGAGACAGTGTTGGTCGTGCTTGAGGAGCAGTAGTTGGCTGGTTGGCTGGTTGTTGGTGGTGGTTTGTGGTTGTTGATGGTTGTCTTGAGACTCGAAGAGCAGAGATATCGAGACGGGAAGAAGCTTGAGTGATTCTCGCAGTGATGCGCTCAGGTTTGAGATGGATCGAATGAAGAAAGCAAAAAACCTCTACATCGGGAATTGGACTTCTTATACTTGTTGTCGAGCGGCTCCAACAAGCAAAGCTATTCAAGACTGTACCTTCTCGTAACTCTGCGATCCATAAAATGCTAGTGTCGCAAAAGTGAAATATGAAAAGAATTGAGCACACACCCCTCCCCCCCCATTAGGCGACGACCGCAGGTGGCTGCGCAGAGAGAGAAAAAAAAA
>JAMQMW010000242.1:0-11439 GCA_024115155.1 Thelonectria blattea
ATTCTGCCCCCCCCCCCCCCCGTGATGCCAACGTTGTCACGAGCCGACCCGACTGTTACATCCTACCCTAGATGAGACTCTGGCGCAACCTATCGCCTGGGACAACATCCAAAGACTGCTCAAAGCCAAGGGCCTCCCCCCAAGCTCCTGAAATCTTCCTCAGAAAGTGATGGCCGAGTACCATTCGATTTACTTCATCACCTTACCGCCTAATGACGAGACGCAGGGCCACTCAGAGTTGGTACTTTAAGTCCCAGGCCGTACGGTGATAGGGGTGGCTTAATTCGCGGGTTCCTGTCTGACCCTCACTGTTGTTGTTTACGGCTTCCATAACTACCTCGTCTTCTGACTACCCAAGTAACTGTCTCTGAGACTGCTGCAACTCATATGCTTGCACCTGTTTCTGTTAACCGAAGAATGTAGGTACAGTCGAGCGAGGCTTCAGCTCCAGTGTCTGCCCCAAACTTAACAAGATGCATAATAGAAGATGCTCTGGCGTTGCTCCTAGTGGTGGCCCTTTGCAATTCTTTATTAATATTAATACCGTCCCTCACTTCATCATACTCTCCCTCCCCTAGGTCCCTTCAAAGACTGCCAAACCCGATTCTGCAGCTCGAGCTAGATAAACGGGCTCGCGAAGTACATATCGCGACATTCCGGATGATCCTGGTATGAAGTGGGAGATTCCAACTGGCTCGGGCCCCTGGGCCAAAACTGAAACACGGAGCGCTGGCTGCGCAAGTCGATTCCTGAAGACCCATGGCTGATGAATCCTTCCAATGTAGCTACACGTGATTTAGATTGCTGCGCCATCTTCGTTCGCCATGGTCCTCATTTCGTACTTGGTAATCTAACCTCCAGGGACCGACATTTTGCAACTTATCACACCATAGCACTCTCCGAACAATCACCAACCGAATCAGTACAGATTGGAGTATTCCTGGGCCGCTAGTTAGGCACGCCTGACTGCATTCTCCTTTTCGGCTACTTCCAAATCAAGCCCTCCGGCTCCCAACCTCAGAACTTCCGCTCGCCGCTTCAATGACCCCTGACACAGCACCAACTCCAACTCAGAGCGCTGCCGTGCAGTGTGGGAGTCAGAGGTCCTCTCCAGCAGTCGCCCCCATAGACTCAAGCCGTTCCAAAACAGCCAAGATCGGCCATGTTGTCGAGAGCCTTGACTCTACCGCTCAATCCAACTCGGCCTCCCATCCAAACCCACGGCAGCAACAACAAGAGCACATCACGCATCCAACGCCGCAGAAAACCGCCCATAATGAAAACAAAACACGACCGCAAAGCGAATCATCACTCCAGCCGAGAAAACGACGAGCGCGGCAGGAACCACAAGGTCCGCAGCGCAGTTTGAACACTCGGGGCCACGGCCAATTCGACGCTGTTGACCAGTCAGGGCGCAATGTGTTCAATGAAGAAAGAAAGCAGCAGTATTGCGAAGAGATTCAAGCCATTTTCCAGAACCTGGGCACGACCGGCCAAGACTCCATCATGGTGATCCCCCCGGACAAGCTCAACGAGGCAATGCGACAATGGAAAATCCAGAATCCGAGTGTGCAGGAGTTGCCTCATGTTAACGCAGGGTGGCAACTAATTGGGCAGCAATTTGTTCCAGGTAGACCAATAATGTACGAGTGGTACCTTTGCCTTTCACCGAGAACGGTTGAAAGCCCGCCTCCAGACAGCAATGCCACCAGCCGAAAGCGTCAACGTGCAGGCTCGCCCGTGACAGAGCGGAAAAAGCGGCAAGAGAAGGAGGATGCAAAACTGCGGAAGGCGGCATTTGAAGACTCCGGGACAAAGGGACCCTCTCTCACCATCGATCCACGACTCCTTTTGGGGGAAAGTTCCTCCTCAAACTCGGAAATCCCGCGCCCCTGAGATTTGAACGTGTGAGCTACGTCTCGCCCGGAAGCGAAAGGGAATGTGTGCTGCTTAGTCTTAATTGTGGGGTTATCTCGGCATCGAGTTGGAAATGCGTTTTTGAAGTTTCTTAAGTCCTCACAAAATACCTAGTTGGAACTTGTTTGCTGGGATGCTCCTGTGCTCAGAGCCTCAGAGGTGGTATACCGGTAAAGGGCTTTCAGGTTAACTAAGTTAGAACAACGTAAACGTCTAGAGGACAATGAAAAAGAAATGAACGATGGAATTGGGTTTCAAGCAAGCTGATCCATCGCCCAGTCATTCCCGCAGACTTAACGGGCGGGTTAAGATATTATTTGCGTATGCGATCAGCTCAACTGCAGAAGTCGAGAAGAATTAGCATGTAGCTGCCAATCAATTAGAGCTGATCTCGTTTGGGAACTGGGAGACAAGGAGACGAAACATATGCTTCAGTTTGGTGCGGCTCAGTGAGGATCAGGTTTGGTTGAGCAGAGAAAGTCCATTGCGTCCAGGGAGTGCTCGTAGTCCTAGTGATCCTCCTTGTCTAACTACCTTCAGTAAGGAGGCGGCTTTCCGTTGTGCCTGTTTTGAATATGCAGCCTTTTGATATCCTCCCAGAGTAGCTCGGTCTGATCAACCGCGAATTTGCATCGTTTCCACGGACATACCCACGTTGGCGGATTATGGTCCTTAAGCATGTGATCCGAACGCTCGCCTTTGGTGCTAAACTTCACGTTACAGTTCTTGTTCGTACATGTGTATGGAAAGAGATGTCTGCCAATGTGGTTGCTGTTGAGATGACTATGTCAATCATTTATATGTCTCCAGCAGTGGAGAGGACCTACGTTAAATCCCAGGCCGAAGAGAATCTGTCCCAGCAATGCGGGCACTCGGTGGAAGCTTGAGGCTGAGATGCCGGTGGCCTCCCATCGTTGCGGGGTCGTCGACCGTCAGTTTGTCTGAAACTACCTGCAGTATTTGGATGGTCCTGATCATACTGTGGCAAAGGCCCAGCGTTCCCTGCAGTAAGCCAAGTAGGGTCGACATAATCCATGGAGGGCTGTTCGCTGTTGCTTGATGGCCTACGGCTAGTAGTTGAAGGCATATGGTGGTTATAGGAAAGCCTATTGCTATCGTAGTGGGACCACCAGCTTCTGCGATCAGACATCTTGACAGTAGAGAATTGGAGTAGTTGGTATGTTAAAATTGACCTGTTGATTTGTTTCCCCATCGGTACAGCTGCCCTGTCTTATATATTAGGTCCGCAAATTGGTTAACCTTGGTGTGGGCAGAGTGCGAAAGGCATACTTGCAAAGTGCGAGTCCAAGACACGCGTGACTGTGTCGAATGAGAGACGTAATAGTGAATAATGGGTGTCTCTGACCTCCTGAAGTATGATGGCAGTTACAGTCACTGGCCTCGTCACAGGATCACAGCTGTCTCGACTGAAGCTGTTAGCAGAAAGGAGTGCTCATAACGTAGTGACACAGAGAACCTCGATGAAATGTATCTGAGTGCAGAACTACCAGAGCCAGCAGGACCCATTTCCAGAAGATAATGTAAGTACTCCGTGAGTTTCCGATATTTTGCGTTTGTTCGCCATATATGGGAGCTTAGCTGCATCCAGTCCTATCTGACCAGTATCCTCTCAGCTAGAGGTCGCAAGTTAAGTGAGATTCTCAGCGTGCCAGATTATTTTGCTCGATTTAATCTGGTTGAGAACTCATTGAATAATGGGTCAGATTGCTATTCACGTCAGACTAGATAGGTTCCGCATGACTAATAGGAGGAAGAGGAATGATTGTAACTTCCAGACCGCTACAATTTAAAAAGAAGATGCTGGATGTAATATACCTATGCTGCATACGACTCTATCATGCTCCCAAAGTCATAACTCGCATAACCTCACGGATTGAGGCTAAAGGCCTGACTGAAGGAATATGCCATTTTTAATTCTTTTCCCCCAGGTAGGTGATTCTTTATTGCAGTGCACATAAGAAAATCGTACAACGCCCAATTCCCCAATGAGCTCATGCAGGTAGATTGCCGAGATAATGTGAGAGGCACAGTACGTGCCGTGGACACCTTGTCCGCCGTCCCACGTAAGGACAACGCCAAAAGCCAAGCCGCTCCCGCCCATTGTTTCCCCCGCATAGAAATCGTCCAGGAGGGGGGGCGCGAGCGATGGGTACCTCCCCCCTTGCCAGACGCCACTATATTCGTACGCACAAGAGGTATTCGGATTCGTGATGGAAGAGCCTTCAAGTAACAGAGATTACGAAGTATCCGTCGACCTTACTGCAACAAATATTCAGAGGCAAGGTTATCTTACATTAAAGCTGATAGCCCAACGCGGTTAGATTAGGCAAGAAATAACGTACAGAATAAGCTTAACTCGGATATTTGGAAATAAGCCACCCGGATGCCATGCTGTTGTCCACTCCGCCGTGGCCGTCATTCTTCAATTGTTATTCAATGCTGGCGCATTTACTCCAACTCTGCTTCGCGTACACAGGGGGGGAAAACTGCACGAGAAAGGACTCAATCCATTGTAGTGCTTTGTGAAAAGTCATTTACGGAACATATCCGAGCCAACCCAGGGGAAAAGCCGTCGTGGTGTGGCAGGGGCGAGCTGTGCCCCTTTCTTTGCCGCCCAACAATTCGGAGGCGCTGATTAGTGGCGTCTGGGTACCTGTTGCATCGACCAACGTGTCAGCCCTGTGTTAGGCCTCTCGTTTCTATCCATACTTTTTTTTGCCTGTGGGTGGGCGTAAGAACATTGCGCGTTTCGTGGGCAGGTAATGCTTGTGAACAGACTCGCTGGGAGAGCAAGGTCCCAAAATTGGGAACTATCCACGTACTCTTACACGCCAAATAACCCTCATTACCAAGTCTAACACTGAGAGTGCAACGGTCCTTCTTGGCCACTTGTGGTTTGAAGGGCAACCTGGTACCCACACTGACACACGCAGTCAGGCCTCCGGCGCCGGCGCCAGATTCTTTGTTTGTGCTTCAAGCCATGAAAGTTAGCCAAACACGACGGCGGTCGCAGAATGCCGCAGCGACATCCGCGTATGTATTCGTGGCCCAAGATCCCTGGGGCGTCATCTGGCGAGCTTGTGGCTTGGGCGGGCGCCAAGTTCTGACAAAATATACGCAATATCCAGACGGGTTGCTTCTCTTATTCACCATTCGCCCAAGCCTCTAAATTACGGCCGCCTTTCCCCCCCGCAATGATTGCCATAACCGAACTTACCAACACGGCCGAGACTGCGGGGGATTTTCCAGGGGTTATAAATCTGCCTGCGCTATCAGACTATTGACAGCCTTCCAGGATGGCCTGTGTCGAAAGGTGCCGAGATCTCAGGGCTGAGAGCCTCGACCGTTTCTATTGAGTAAAAGGAATACCTAGCTGAGCGGCACCTGATGTGGAGGACTCCACGCCGGCGGCAACACTTCCGTGGCCTTTGATGCACAACAACATGGCAGTCTCCCGGCAGTTCAGACAGCGTTTGGACCTTGTCATTCTCATCCCACCCTCTCTTCGCCGCACTGCATTACTTGCCGTTTCTATCACCGAAAGTGTTCTCGTTCTTCTCTCGAATCTCAACCACAATGACACGGCTCGTCACCGTCTCCCTGGCCATGAGCCTCCTCTTCACGACCACCCAAGCAGCCAACGCGATCTTTGGTGCCTACGCGACGTCCTCATGCGAGGCATGCCTCGACGAGACGTTCCAGAGCTGCCCGGGTGACTACCAAACCCGTTCATATGCCGAGTGCATGTGCGCAGGCGACGGCGGCACCAACTTCGTCGGATGCGTGTCCCAGTGCGACGCCAGCCTCAACGAGCCCGAGAACGCCAGTATCGCGTGGTATTCCTACTGCGTCATGTTCTTCAAAGACATGTGCGAGCCCGCTGCCGACTACCTCGACCAGGAGACCTACGACGAACAATGCTCTCCCGATGCTATCGCTGCGGGCGGTTTGGACTCTGATAGCGCATCCGGCACTGAGTAAGTTTCTTCGAATAGACGTCCCAAGTGTCGTTGTGGATGTCAACCTATTGACACGAGCATAAATAGGGCTGTAGCAGACCCAACTTCGACAACCGAATCCGGCGAATCGGCATCTGAAACCGCCGAGACGACTTCCAAAGCGACTGAAGAACCATCTAGCGCTACTTTTACGACCGTTCCAGCTCTGGCTATTATTGCTGTAATAAGCATGCAGCTTATTTCTATGTATTTATAAAGGGGCAGTGTACTGTATTTATTCAAAAGGTTCATCGGGATACGTCCTATTGCAACTTCAAGCAACTATCTATACCTTCGATGCTACCAGATCTTACGTACTCTTGAAAACTGCAGACTACCCAAAGAGTGAGGTACTCCGTGCAACCAGTTACTCTCCCTTTACTCCCTCAACTGGCTTAAACCCGACCCCTGCTATGAAAGCTAACCGCACGGCCGATTGTCCCCAAAGACTGCCGAGATTCGCCCAATCTTCGATCCGCCAAGCACGAGGATCCCAGAAGACGGCCCCGCCAAGAGCTGCCCGGCTCCCATATAAATGCATAGCATCGCAAATCAAGATCCCAACCAATATGGCTCGCCAAACCCGTAGATCATTGGTGATGCGCAGCACGACCGCTTCGTTGAAGGCAAATAGGAGATATGTCGCAGCAAGTTGGTCGTAGATGACTTGGTTATTCGCTGCAAGCTGGGCAGTCGGAGACATGGTATTGAGGAAAGTTGCGGGGTGAAAGAGAAGCATCAGGGAGCCAGTAAGAGCTGCAAAGGGTTCGAAGTAGAGGAAGAGTGCTCGATATGCGAGGGGAATGCTGAGCGACGGCTGCTTCATCGTGACGATTGATCAATTTGGAGTTGATGATGAAGTTGTGCAATGTAGTAAGGAAGGTTGAGATGAGGACAAAAGCTGACGGATGAGGAGAACCAGAAGTAAATCGCTAACACTCCAGCTGGCCGGAGAAATAATGGTCCGATGACAGCTGCTCGTATCGCATAAATGATGGCTGAGAGCTGACACCCTGGAGCTGACCAGAGAAAATATTAAGGCCAGATCTCCCCGAGGATGACAGGCTATTTGTACTCATAACTGTGAATGTGTATGGCATGCTGCAAAGCGCGTAGTCACAGTTGGTCGGGAGAAGGAAACCAGTCGAGCTTTATGCCAAGCTGCTGACACGACACTGTATGAACTTCCCGTTTCATTATACGGCATGTCGCTTTGTCTGCCGGAGACAAGGTTGAACTGCACAATTGGCCCAACAAGCCTTGTTGGGGAAGGAGATCGAGACCATCCATAAGAATAAAGCTCCGCCGTCGTCCAACATTTCTCTAAACCTGGATAACTAAAGGAGCGTCCCATATCTAATAGCCCACATTAAGAACAATCCATACATTAGGTGAGGGTCACTGAGGTATTTCGGGGGAAGTATAGAGGGCCAAACGAACTCGGTAAAGAATAAGGCGAACCTTTCAGCATTCCTGAGTGTGCGGTTATTAAAAATGATGGGCCGACGTTCCAACTACTTAAGTTAACCAGTATGCTACTATAACGGCCGATGCTGAAATGCGATGACCCCAAGTAAGCGGGCGAAAGGCCACGCACGAGATATCACACGCACGTTCAATTTGCGGAGGCATAGCTGAAAGTGTTTGTAATTAGCCGAGAGGGTTCAGCCACCAACAAATATTCGAATGCGTTGGCGAGGCCCATGACAAGTGACACAATATCGCCAATAGCACAGGTGTGGCTCAGTGTAAATCTTGGAATCTACGTAAGACAGCACGTGTAGAAGGACCCTTTAGTATCATGTTGCAGAATGCCTCTCAGCGCCAAGGACGAACCACGTCATCTATGATACAGCATGTCATGTGCATTATCGCAGTCAAGTTGAGGCACTCTCCGTATCAATACGCACTTACTTCTGCGTTGTCAACTGGTTATAGGCTACAAAAGGCCCGTGGGCGCCACCCCATGCAGCCGGCACAGCCAAGTTCCAACAACCTGACATGGTATTTTATGCTCTCATACGTACCCCAAGCATCTTCTCTCCGTTTCCTAACTTCAGTTTCTCTCCATTCTCTTTCACTGGAGAATATTTGAAAGAACTTCACAACTATGGCACGGAAAAAGGGAAAGTCGAAGCCCACCGCAGCTGAGCCTCCCATGGTTCCAGGCTCCCTTCAGCGTCGCCTAACAGACACTATGAAGGTCGGTAGTCCGCATAATTGCACCCATGCATCCTTGCCCTTCTTGCACAGGCAGCTCTGAATAATAGCTAACTCTTTCGTGCGAGAAGAAAATTTCGTTGGGAAAGACAAAAGAGCCACCTGATGACTGGCTAATCAAAGATACTGAGGGCGATATAAGGACCTTGCAAAGCACCCAGCTCATTCCACCCAAAGGAAGCAGCGTCACCAGCGAGGGTTGGGATGATGCATTCTTGTGCAGTTACACCTGGGCCAAAGGGGAAGTTCCCAAGATCTACGTTCCCGGTAATTATTACCTTTATACCAATACGCATGCTACGAATACTGACGGTCATAGGCGACCCCCCTCAGTACTTTCCAAAGCCGACGCCTTTTAAAGTAGAAGAAGATTCGAGGAAGCAAGCCAGAGAGGACGCCGCCGGCTTCACTCTCGCCGACTATCCTTTTGAGCCTGCCTTTCGCGCATTGGAGGTCATGAAGCAAAACCACAAGTTTGACGACGTGGATATTCTTGTCACTCGCAACTCCCTCCGGAAATTGCTCAGCTTTTGCAATGGGAAATGTGACTCCGACTTCAGAATAAAACTTTTTCTGATTGGAGGAACCTTGATCATCGAGCAATGTGCGAAAAGCGAAGAAGAGCTCATTGTGGGACGAGGAAACACTGGATGGGGTCACAACTTTGAGAAAGCGATTTCTCGGCCCCAAGACGGCATGGAGAGCACCGGTACGCACCATCGGGTCAAGCAGTACAATTTGGGACGGCTAAACTGCGCTGTTTTATTCGAGGTCGATGCAGTTTACGACGAATCCAGCGATGATGTGTCTCATGACACTCAAGAAGCTGGAGGTATGATGTTGAACACATTTCAGCTCCCTAATACGGAGTCTGGTACCCAGTCCGAATCCTCAGAGACTCCAAAGGTTCAGGTCTGCCGTGGCGGCTTTGGCATCCCGCACACACACGCAGCCGAGATCAAATCAAGGAGCCGCTCCAAGACCATCGACAAGTCGCAACTATGGTTCGGCCGAGTACAGTATCTCATTCAGGGTATCCATAAAGAGGGCTATTTTCACAAGGTGCAGGTGAAAAATATGTATACCCAAGGTGAGCTTCGCGAATGGGGGAAAACCAACGAAAAGCTTCTACTCAAATTAGAGCTTCTTCTATCGAGACTCCGGGAATCTGTGGGAAAGTCCCCAAAAGAAAACCACGCATGTGTCGCGTTCTGCCAAAAGAGATCAGGCGTCAACCTCCTCCCGAAGAAACCTCTGCTACTTCACGTCCTACATGCGACTGATCGAATGGAGCCACTGCCTCGGGGACTCTCTGACAAGTTTTGGACGAAGAAATAATGAACTTGGGTGTATTTTATTTTCATTAAGCCAAGTAGTATCTAGGTAGGGAAGATATGAAGGAAGGAAGCTCGCCCGTTCTATAGGACGGCCTGAATATCAGTGACGGGGGCCTTGAATGTGACCTTCTTGCAGGTTTTCTTATCGCCGGACGTTGTGCAAGAGAGGGGAACCTTCTTGGAGCCCTTGGCCTCAATCCAGCCACCTTCCTTAACGCAGCTCCAGTGCTGAGTGATGCCGAGCAAGTTGGAGCGCTTGTCGAAAGTGAAAGAGGCAGTATCGCCTTGCGTAGGCACTTCACAGTTATAGTTGGTGTTGCCGTAGAAGAAGTTGTCGGGATGGGTGGATGTGGCCGAGCACTTGGACTTGTAGGCGAGGGCCGTATTTTCGAGGGTGAAGCTCACGCTACCCTTGGTAGTAGGGGTCTTTGCTGACGAGAAGGTAAAGTCGCGGACAGTCCACTCGGTGACCTTTGTGCCTTTGTCCATGCAGGAGGCTCCATCGGCGCGAGAGGTGAGGGTGACGGTGGGAAGGGCCATGGCGGAGGCGGCCAGGAGAAGAGTTGCGAGGAACTGCATGTTGATGGGTGATTTGGGTGTGAGTTGATTGAAGTTCTGAGGAGAGGTTTCGGGGAAGAGCGAATGGTAATGATGTTTGTCTTGAGAGCTGATGATTCTCTTTGCTGCTTGAGGTAAGTGCGAGTGGAAGTGTGATGCAAATTGGTAAGAGAACTTGGGGGTGTCGGCCCGTCCCTTATTATAGTTGTTTCGACTCACTACGGACTAATGAGACCCGATGAAGATGGAAGTTTATTGATAGAATCCTCCAGCAGACGTGAAAAACAATTGTATACGGGGAATCAAGTGACGTTGCACGCATCTCGTATCGGCAATGCTTCCATTGCCTCCGCTTCGGTGTTCACCGTCGGAGTGGGGTTCGGGTCTTTGGAGTCTGGACAGATGCTCAACTCGGAAGAGCACTCTAGTTCCCAAAATAGTCAAGCATCACCACGAGGTTGACCCTTGGCCCATGTTTACCGACTCGATAGCTTGCAGTCCGCGTTGGTGTTGTTTCGTTATTCATGTTGGTCCCAACAACCTGACCAAGAGGGATTCTCGCAGCCTCTTCCCATTTATGCATGGATTTGATCACTGCCTCTCTGCATCTCTGCCGTTGGGTTGGGCTGAAGCGTTGGTCACCCTGCAGGCCAACATCGGTGGATTAACCAAAAGATCTCGCTCGTCAGACTGGTCTTCCCCACAGCTGTGCCCTCCCTGACGGTCGAGGCGGGGGGGCTAAATTGATTTCGAGCTCGTACAACGATGAGAGGGCAATACGAGAACATGGCTCTCCTAGCACTACTACTATAGATGCATGCGAGTCAAAGCCCGCTGCATGCACGGTTTTTCCTTGGGACAGCACCTGGCATCACCGTTACCTCCAACCTCAATGAATCAAACCCCAAGGAGCCGGGGGCCCAGCCCGGAGCACGGAATAAGGGTGCAGAAAATGGGGAGGCTGGGGGGCGCGGCTTCCATGCAGCAGTCGCTCGCGTTAGTGCTCCTCGAGACTCCCGGGCCGGGGGAAAGGCAAAGGATCCCAGTCACCTGGTGATCTATCGTGAACAATTGACAGAAATCCACCGCTCCGCATAAACGAGGGCAGAAAACGAATCATAGTGACGGCCCACGGACTGCAGAAGTTCCTCTTGAGCGTTGAGCTGTTCAGTTAATGTTTCATGCTTCTTTCCGGCGACGTCATGCGTTCGGGACCGACGGAGGCAGGACGTTGATGCTGGATCCCTGGACGATTATCCTACATAGGCGGGAGGTCGCCGAGGGCCAGGGGTTGCTACAGTGCCGTGATAAAGTTCCGACAGTCGAAAAATTGCAAATTGCACTACTTATTTTTCTACCCTACTTTAAAAAATATAATTAAAATAGAG
>JAMQMW010000244.1:0-18742 GCA_024115155.1 Thelonectria blattea
AAAAAAAAAAAAAAGACGAGGACCCCCCTGCGGTGTACCCCGAGCCAAACGGGCTTCCACTCCAACTTCCGGGGCTTGGGGGGCCACGAGGTCCAAGGGGGGTTCGTGTGCCGTTGTGTCGGGAAAGGGGAGGGGGAGGGGGAGGGCTATCGCGTTGTGTCATCTCCTTGTCAGTCCCCAAGGTTTCGAAGTCGTGGCTTTTGTTCAGGGACGGAAGATGGCAGCTCGACGGTCGGGCGCGGATCCAATATCATGCTTTGGGAATCAACTGTTTGCCCGATGAACCCGCGTAATACCCATCGCTCTTTTTTGACGATAACTGAGCATGGCCGGTCCTGGTGCGAAACCTTGGGCCAGGTCATCAGTCTGTGCATCAGATCACCCGCTCCGTACTTTATACACCGAGCAGTTGCGAGAACCTTGTTGGTAGAGCATTTTGCGATTCAAATCGACGGTCCGGAAGCGGGTGGTTGGTCGAGAATGCACGCCGACGACGATTGGTGTGCATTGGAGGCGGTTATGTAACCGCCGTTGGTCCAAGGAATTGTGTTGGTCAACAGAGCAGTTTGGGCTGTTGGCGGAGCGCGTAAAGTGAACCGGCGTTCTGCGGGAGTCGCGAGATTTCGATAAGGGATTGACATGGATAAAATATTTCGTCCAGGGAGTGAATCGACTAAAGTTGCCAGGTGATGATCCGAAGTAATTAATTGCGTGCGCTAGATTCTTCCACCTGGTCGGCGCGGAGGAGCATCCGGTGGGATATGTAAGTAAGTGCTCCCAACGTATCCTCAGACTGAGGACGAGGGAACCCACAGGCAGGGCAACGATGATAGAAAAGCGAATCGACGGAGAGAGGGGAAGTCAGCACCCGAGATGAGTCTGGGAAGAGAGTGTAGGTTCGCCGTTTCGCAACCACGGGCATGCCGGAATGAATGAGGGGACCGTTGAGATGGTGGACGGACGGACTGTCATTGTTAGTTAACGCATGTCGGCACATGCTCTGCGCGCAACGTGATTAGCTGAACCTCTTGGCAGCACTTCAATGCAGACCGGGATAACGAGTCTTCTGTTAGTTTCCCGTCATCCGTAGCCATATGCATTTGATGCTTGCGGTGATGGACTGGCTGGGCAGGACTGCGCATGAATGGCGCTGTGTCGCATTTGGTACACGGCAGGAGTCTATTCCGGACGGGAAAAAGCATATAATTAGTTGGCGAGCCTTACGCTGGTGGGTGAAACCGGAAAAAGAGTAGAATGGGTGTTTTGGACTGGTGGATGAACGACTCGTAAGCAGCCAGATAGCCATGCAAAAGCCTAATATCCATCTTCCTTCCTGCATTGAGAATGACATGGCGTTTGATCATGTCTGTAGATAGCGATCCGTCGAGCTTTCACATCTTGACAGCAGTCGGGAGGCGCTTTTGGTTTCGAGCTTCGCCTGGACGGGGCGGATGGCGTGTCACGGCCATGGAAGCATCGGACATGCAGTTGTCAGTATGTACTAGTTACGTACATTAGCTTCCTCGATGGACGGATATGTTCAAAAGGAAATCGAGTGGCGGTGTCGTGTGTCTCCTCGTTGGCCGATTTGCTCACAAGCGCATCCAGCTCGATGGGTTCGAGGCGAATGGGCAACCGCCGGATTTCCAGCGACATCATCGTCGAGGCCTTTGTCGAGGGGGCGTGACTGGGTATTTGAAACCAGATGGGTGTGGCTTCAAAGAATGGGAAACGTCTTTCTCTTCATTGTGTGCTTCTATTCCTCGTTCTTGGAGGGATTCTCGAGGGCGACTTATGCAGGGCGGATGCATGGTCCCCTTGGTCCCCCTTGCGGCAACAGGATAGATCCCTGTTCGAGTTGTGCGTGTCTTGGAGAAATGTGTCTCCTTGGAGCTTGGAATTCATGTCGAGTCTATCCTCGCCGTCTTGTTGCTTCAGGACCATCTGTATTAGCTAATACTTCGTACTTGAATTCATTCCTCTCCCCCAGGCCCATGGTTGGGCTACTGGCTGGGCCGTGATGAGCGAGCCGAGCCATTTTGTCTGTTGAGCAAATCCACCAGCAACCCTGGATAATTTGGCCGCACACCCATAACCTGGGCTGGGATCGGATGACCGCCAGAGGGGTATTTGGGGGGGCCCTTGTTGATTCCGGGCCCATGACTTTCGATTTTTCGGTCGCTTCTCTCAGTTTTCAGCCCAACCGTGGTGATTGGAAATCCATGGGTCCATGGTCCATGTCGTCCATCCCCAATGCTGCCACGCTTTCGAATCTTCTTCGCCAGGGCTGCACAAGTGTCACTCCAGGCAGGAGTCGGGAACTGGCGTCGCGGGAGGAGAGGCAGAAGCAGAGGCAGAAGCAGGGGCAAGTCGGATGCGGAAAGGCGGCTCGAGATTCTGAGAAGGGTACGAATAAGAGTAAAAGAAGCCTGGGCCATTCGATGCCGCCACCGCCGAGATGAGGCCCTAGACCCAGAAAGGGAGATGGCCACGCCCCATGCGTTCTATCGCGAGCTGAGCTGTCGGAGTTGGGGAGCTTGTTTTGGTGGAAGAGCTGTGGGAGTGGGAAAGGGAGTGCGAGTTGGGGAGTTGGGAAGGAGAGAGGCGGGTGACATGGTGGTGGCATGGCGAGCCGGGGGAGGAAGGAGCCACTGACGACGGCATGATTGATTGACGGACTCGATTGGGCTGGGCTCAAGACAGGAGTCTTGGCTGTTGGCTGTTGGCTGTTGGCTGTTGGCTGGGCTTTTTAGGAACAGAGCTGAGCTGGGGCTCTCTTCCATCCCGAGTTGCTGCCGGGTGCCTTACAGATTGGAACTGACAGCCAGGTGCTCGATGCAACTGGAGACGGAAGGAGGAGAAAAATTCAAAATTATTACCACCATTCATCCCCCCTCCTCGTCCTCCTCACCTCCCCGTCTCTTCTTCCCCTTTCGCCGTCTCCCTACGAATCCGCACGTCGCTGTCTCTTCTCTCTCGTCCCTACACGCGTCTTTCCTTTCCTTTTTTCCCTTTCCCTCTGTTCTCTTGTCGCCTCCGGTCATTGTCTCCATCCAACGACACCCTACGGAGTACCTATTAATCGCCCAACTTTCGACGCCGCTGACGGACGCGATACGACCCCTCCTCTGTATCCGTACTTCGCTTCGTACTCCCCCCCACTGCAGCCTGAAGAACGAAAAAAGGTGCTGTGGTTCCAGCATAGCTTGCTTGACTGGGAAATTGGCGCTTTTACTTTCGGCCGTCCCTAAAAAATTGAGACACAACCTCTGCCCGTCAACCTTCTCCGCGCGACGTCGACTCCCACTTCCCGTTGTGCAGTAATCGCTGGGATCTCGCCGAGTCGATTACGAGGCCGCGGCCAAGGCGCACAGGAACACTCCTCGCTACGCCTTCGAGAGGCAATTTGGCGCACCAGCCCTAGGTTCGATCACGACAACGAATAACGGCTTCGCAACGGCATCGAAATCGACCCCGATCATCGACTTCGACAAGCCCGGCAAGGCCCTCGACGACGGAAGGACGACGGGATCAGCGAACGAACTTGCGGATATCGTGACCTACTTCGAATTGGACTGCGCTTTAACTTACGATTCGGATTGACTTTCCCCTTCTTTTCTTTCTTGTCACCTACTATTCGGTTCCTCCCAAGAGATTCACCCAACAGCAGAGTGCAGCGCGCATCGATACGGCCATTCTTCGCTTCTCTTTTCTTTCGCACACCATCACCGACATCCGGCCCAGCAATCATTCACAAAGGAATCTTTCAAGACCAAATTTTCTTCTTCTTCTTCCTTCTGCTTCACCGTGTCCCGTCTCCGTCTCGGGCCTTCAAAAGTCGTCGTCAAGGCGTCTCCACCCCCTCCTTCAAGGTCTCCAACAAGGCCCAGCACCAAGTCGCTCCCACTTCGACGCTACGCCACCCCTCCCTCCCTTCCACGCACCCCTGCGCGAGTCTGCAGACAAGTGTGCGTGTGTGCGCCCAGCTTCTGCGCCCAAGTCCTACCGCAAGTGGTACAGTAGCACGCTGCTTTGGGCCCGGCGGTAGCACCACCAACCAAACCACCCTCGCGATTCTGGTCTCGTTTTTTCTCTTACTTCCAACCCCCCGAGAGTAAAAAGTGATTCACGACTGCCCGGGCGGCACTCAGTTACACAAGATGAAGGTTCGTCATCGCCCTCCCATGCTTCGCTCGCTCGTTCGATGGAAAGAAAGAGATGGTTCGGTTCTTGTCACCTCACCTCACCTGCCTTGCACCGCCCGCCCTGCCTTCCAGTCGTCTCTCCCTCGAGTCCTCCTCCCTCGAACAACCCGCCGAACCCCGATCCCCGCTCCCTCCGATACTTCAACCTGCCTTTTGTCCCGTCGTGCTGTTTCAGTCGGGCCTCGACGATGCCTTCCCTTTCGCACAGCCTCTGTTCGCTGGAGGAAGCTCCCGTTGAGGCGACGACGACGACATCGCCTCTATCATCCGCACCGCCGTGTCCTCGCCGCCCATCTCGCGCCCAACTTCATCGTCGCTCCGTGTCAGACCACACCGTGCTAACCACCATGCGCTTCTTCCAGGCTCTTCGACGATCAATTAAGGGCGAAAAAGAGAAGGGGGCCAACGCCGCCATCACCCCCAAATCCGCCGTCGCCATCGTTCCTCCCAAGAAGGTAGGTTGCTCCCCTTCGAGATCCGATCCGCGTGCTGGCATCTGCTGCCGCCATTTGAATTTCAAATGTCTTGCCTGCACCCCTTAACCTTTTGGCCGTGTCCCCACCTCTTCCCACCTTCCAGCAACACAGCACCATGCAGTGCCGTTACTGATGCAGCCTCTTGCCTGCAGGTGATTCGAGCGCTTTACGATTACGAGGCCCAGTCTGGCCAGGAACTCAGTTTCTCTAGGGGCGACTTCTTCCACGTCATCGGGCGCGAAAACGATCAGGACTGGTATGAGGCGTGCAACCCGGCCTTGCCAGATGCGCGAGGCCTCGTGCCAGTCTCCTTTTTCCAGGCCCTCGGCCGTACCGAACGCGACAGCTCCGAAGGCCCTCAATCGATGCCGATGAAGAACCCCGATCACGACTCCGGATACAGCGAGACATCGACCATTCAGCCCCCTGGGCCTACGCAGTCGTCCCCGCAATCCATCGCCCACTCCGCTCAGGCCTCGCAGTCCTCTCAAATCGGCACGCCTGCCCAACGCATGTCCAAGTCGGGAAAGTCTGGCGCCATGGTCTACGGGATTGTCATGTACGATTTCGCTGCAGAGCGGGCCGACGAGCTCGAGGCCAAGGCGGGCGAGGCCATCATCGTCATCGCGCAGTCCAACCCCGAGTGGTTTGTCGCGAAGCCCATCGGTCGACTGGGCGGGCCAGGTTTAATTCCGGTCTCCTTTGTGGAAATCCGAGACATGGCCAGCGACAAGCCCATCGAAAACCCCACAGACGCCATCAAGAGGGCTGGCGTTCCCAAGGTGGAGGAGTGGAAGAAGATGGCTGCCGAGTATAAGAACAGCAGCATCACGCTGGGCAAGTTTGAAGGCGGTGGCCCACCTGGTCAACCCGGACAACCACAACCACAACAACAACAGACTCTAGAGCAAGGAATGGAAAGAATGAGCGTCCAGCAACATGCCCGGCAGGCCTCTCAAAATGGCGGCGGAACTGTAAGTCACGTCCTGGGTGCCATGGTGTCTAATTCTCCTTACTAACAAACCACCCCTACCAGACCGGATTTTCCAACCAAGTTCGAGCCTCGCAACCAGCTCAGGCGCAACAATACATTCCCAAGCCAGCGCCCCAGCTTCTTGCGCCCCTCCAAGCCCGGATACCCCGATATTGCTTTGCCGAGGACAAATATTGGTTCGTTATCGAAGGTCTGCTGGAGGATGGAAGGCAGTGGGAGCTCTCGCGCTACTATGAGGACTTTTACGACTTCCAGATTGCGCTGCTTACGGAGTTCCCCGCCGAGGCTGGCAACACTGGCACTCAGAAGCGGACTCTTCCGTACATGCCTGGACCCGTTAACTACGTGACGGACGCAATCACCGAGGGTCGACTGCACAATCTGGACGCCTATGTCAAGAACCTGCTCAACCAGCCGCACTACATCTCGCGATGCAACTTGGTGCGACAGTTCTTCGCACCACGAGAAGGCGACTACGAGATCGATCCCAATACATCCAACGGTGGGGAAGAATACCGCCTGTCGCAAGGCTCCCAGCCTTCATCCACCGAGTCCCCCGCCGATGGTGCATCGAGACAGTCGTCGAGGAACAACCTCAACGGCGGTGGCTATGCCGGGCTCTCGGCGGCACCAGCGCACCAAAATGGCCCCCAAGCGATGTCTCGACAGACGTCATCCCTGTCACAACCTTCTCAAACATCTCTTACACCAAGCATGCAGCAACAGCAACATATCCCTCAGCAACCCGCCTCTGCGATGAAGATCAAGATGTATTACAACGGAGATCTGATCGCCATTCGAGTTCCAACCGACGTGTCGTTCCAGGGGCTGTACGACAAGATTCAGGACCGGCTCAAGGTTCCCGCTGGAGAACAGCTGCAACTCTTTTACAAGGACGAGCAGACGGGCGAGAAGCCCAGCATGAGCAACGACAACGACCTGGACATTGCCATCCAGCGAAACGAGAAGCTGTTGCTGTATGTCGATTACGCCTGAGATATGGACGTCAATCGCGTTTCATTTTCTGCTCCAGGAAAATATCTTTGGCTTGGATATGACTGCTCGACGAGAGCGTAATCCCCGATCACCGGCATCGAATCACATATCCCTCGGCCCCCGGCAAGGCACATCACGCACAGGGCGGCGCCTTTTTCATCTATTCACATATTTTATTCTTTCTCGATAACGCGCCGGACGACACGCCCGCCTCCTTTTTACGTTTGCTTCTTGTACCCCCCGTTTGGTGGTTTACGACGACACGCCGATGAGGAAGTTGATGCTTCTTTCAGTGTTTGCTTTACGTTGGTAGCTGGATGCTTCATGGTCCAGTGGATCAGACGTTCGTTGCCACTCCAGCGGGAGCTCCTCGAGCGTCCTGCTGGTTATCTGTTTCTTGTGCCTTCTATTGGAAACGCTGTCATGTGACAACGATTCGGATTATTTGTGGCGGTACTACATGGCTGAGCTCAGTATTTCCTTTCTCTCTTCTTTTCGACTTCTTCTCTTCTGCTCCTCTTCTGCTTCACCCAAAGTGGTTCGGGGCTGGACAGGGCGTTCTGGATGGGGATTGATGCATCCACGTTGCTATTCCCCCCTTTCTTGTTGCACCCGTTGCGTGGACATTTCCTTTTCGGTTCTAAATATCCATTTGGTGTTGATTTCTTTTTCTTCTTATTTTTATTTTTTTGGTCTTGAGAGTATGGATGGGACGGAGCAAGTCATGGGAGAAAGAGGTGTTCGGCAGTGGGCGAGACCGAGGACGAAGGACGAAAGCACGAGTCGATGGTCATGGGTGGCACGATCTGGATCATATATGGAGGAGGGACGGAGCATGGGAGGCGCATGTCACTAGGTAGGATGCGTAAATGAATGGGAAGACGTTTTGTGTTCAAAATGGGCGTGCAGCGAGGGATGGATGGTGTCTGGTATGCTTGAATGTGGAAATATGTCCACAATTATCATGATGAGCCGTCTAAGTTAATATGCCATGGAGCTTTGCTATATCTTGGTCCAGCTCTTCAACCTTTTAAGTATGTAAGTATGTTCTTGATCCTTGTCTAATTACCAATCCAACCTCCTATATGCATCTCCAAAGATGCTTCATATCCCCAAGAGCACAAACTACGATGGCATGAACAGTCAATCGTATGAAATCACCGCCGTCTAACAAGAGGAAACATAAAACGCCAAGCTCCCCCAAAAGACCAAAACCAAGAAATCGACAGTTAACAGAAAAATCCAAAAAAGCATCCCTATACCAGGATGTCATCTCTACGTTCTTTTTCTACTATAGAAAAACGTTTCATCATTATAGACGGGTCATCAAATCACTCCAGCTTCTGCATGAGCGACCGTCGGACCTTCATGTTGACGACGCCGCCGATGCCAAAGGCCGGGACGATGCGACAGATGCGCGCGGCGGAGCTGATGGCCCAGTTCTGGTGCACGAGGGCGAGGCGCTCCCGCAACGTCACGGGCGCGCCGGCGCCCGACGGGCGGTTGTACAGGTCCAGGCCGAACAGGTGCAGCGGGGTGGAGAGGAACTGGACGGCGGCGGGGGCGAGGAACTGGGCCGTGGACAAGCCGGACACGCGGGCGCGCAGCTGCTCGGAGAAGCGAGAGTCGAGGTAGGGCCCCAGCAGCGGGGGCACGTTGAAGGAGGCGAAGATGGTGAGGCAGTCGCGCAGGGCGAAGAGGGTGTACGACGGCAGGGGCACGGCGCGGGGGACGACGCCGGGGGGGCCGAAGAGGCGGACGAAGACTTGGTCCTTGTAGATGCCGATGCCGATGTTGGTGGCGGAGCCGGCGAAGAACTTTCCGGCTCCGGCGGTGACGGACGAGGCGGGACGGTTGGCAAAGGTCGAGGAAGAGGTGTCGACCGAGTTGGTGACGAGGTAGGTGGAGCCGTATGTGAGGAAGATGAGGGCGGTGGGCTTGGAGAAGAGCAGGGTGTGAGGCCGGAGGAGGAGGGTCTTGAGGGACGAGGCGATGGACGAGGCGAGGGTGTTGCGGCCCGAGGCGTTTTCCATGACGGATCTGGGAACCAGGTTGTTAGTCAAATGCCATAATGTCACGATACCCTTGGTTCCTGAGCAAAGCTGTGCCGTTATCGTGCTGTTAGACAATGTCTTGCAGCAATCTCTATTTTTTGCTTTTTTCCAGAGTGACCCCCCCGGTCTCGGCATTTTGAGTACCGAAGCCACAAAAGAATTGCCCGACACGTCGAAGCAGCAGCAGCAGCTTCAAGAAGAAAAGCAAGAGGAAGCAAAAAGGAATAAAAACCAACCTATCAATCATGGCAATGAGAGGCGCAACCATGGACGCGGCGCAAGCGGCGCTGATGGCGTCGACGCCGTAGCGAAAGCCCAAGTTCTTCGTGTTCCAGACACTGTCGGTGGCCGTCCTGCTGCTGCTGTTGGTCGCGACCGCGGCCGGTGTGGAGCTGACGGCGGCGGCGCTGCTGCGGTTCTGCAGGACTTCCAGCGCCGCGGCTGCAGGCGACGATGCGGCCGGGGGCGCGGCTTCCGAGTTCTTCATGATGGCGGCGGCGTCGCGGGCGAGGGAGAGTTCGGCTCGAGGTTGAGGACGGCGACGGAGGAGGAGGGGAAGGGGAGGAGGAGGAGGAGGGAGCGCGAGAGGTTGTGGGATCGAGGCATGAGCACTCAGATACACGAAAAAGTCGAACGTTTGTCGTGGTGATGTCAGGCCAGTCACACCCGGATAAAGAGAAGAGGAATGCAAGAAGCTGGTGATGGGCCGGGGGGGCGGGACAGTTCGTCGGGTAGGGTCAGGTCAAGCAAGCGTCACTGCGTCAGAGCCCCCAACGTAAAGAAATCAGAGACCACTGGTTGGCTTGACCGCGAGTGTGGAGAGCGCGTGAGCGAGATGGACCAAGATTCAGAAACCCCAGATGCGCAAATCTTGAAAAAACTTGAAAGTTTGTGGGAGGGTTGCGCCGACTTTTTGAAGCCCGTCTTTTCGGCAGGAGCGGCCGAGATCGGGGAAACCCCAAGTCGTTGATGAATCAGGTGCAAGTGATTTCGTAACTTTTGCAACAGGTTGGGCTAATCCCGTTTTTGGCACCAGAAAAAGTTGGATGGACGGATGGCGGCTGGGCGCGGGATAGTACAACCTGTACCTGGCCGTACCTGACTTTCATATGTCCAAATTTGTTTCGGTGAGGCGCTCCATGGAGGTGGGAACCAGTGGGGGGAGAGGGATGCAAGTTTCGGCATAAGAAGCGGGATAGATATTTCATCTACAGTAATGAGATGATATTCCGAAAGGGAAGACGAAGACATCTTGTGCTCTGCAGCAGGAATTACGCCCATCTCACAATGGCCGTGCTGATAGGTACCTTGGTACTCCTTGACATATTTTCCTCGGCGTCGGCCACTCTCACCGAGCCCGATGCACCGCCCACCTCAACGTTCCCGACCCCCCACGGAGAAGGTTGCTGCCACGCCGAACCGCCCCGATACATACAACCTACCATGACTTAACTTACACCCAACTGTCGTCACTCACTCATCCCCCAAAACCCATCTAGATTGGGGAAACCCAAGAAACCAAGTCACCTTCGTTTCCATATTCACCTCAACATATGCAACCTGGCCGGCGGCCACGGCGCCTGTCTCACGCCCTGCACGCCGACGCTGGCCGAGCTCCCGCGCCCACCAACAGAAAACCTCACATGGACTCGGGATGCAGAAACGCTCGCTGGCTGGCGACGGGCCTGCATGGAACTCCCGTCCCTCCCTCTAGCTCTTGCAAAACGGCTCGAATTCCCCAGCTGATCATTATTATTACTAGTTCGTATGCACGTCGCCCGTCCCTGACGTCCCTCCCCATGCAGCGGGAATCGACGGCTTTACTGTTTGCCCGCCCAAAAAGCAAGCACTTACACGTAAAACCGTCACCCACAACCAGAAGCCGCCGGCCACGACGGCTTAAGGATTTGAGTCTTGTTGATATCCATATGGGTCATGTCTCTAATCGCGAGGTAGTCACGCAAAGAAATTGCCATCACACTTTCCAATCGACTCCCAGCCGTCCTACCAGCATGTCTACTCAAAAAAGCAAGCATCAGAGCCACCTCTCGAAGAAACTAATCTGTATCTTGAAGCATTCTAGGTGTATAGGTAGTCATAGTCATAACCTGTGTGTTGCGCGAGAAAACAAACGTCATGCATGCCAAAAACAATACTCACGAAAGGGCAATGCTCTACGCGAGCAGCCCTCCTTGGCGCTCACAGAGCCGCCATTCTCCGCCCTCGTTGCCCAAGGTCCCATCCAACTCTTGTCTGCCGAGGCGGGCCGTCCTTCTAGATCAATCTTGAGACCGCCTGCTCGTCACTCCCATTCCACTCCTCCTGCCGTACCCACCCCCGAGGGGGTGGCACGTGAAGTCCTTCAACCTCTTTCTGGTTGATGCAACGGCTCTGTTGAGCCCTTAGGACGAGGATGGCGTCTCACCGCCAGCCTGCCTCTGCTGCATGGCCAGAACAGCCGCAGTTAGCTGGTCCAGCTTCTCGCTGAGCTCTCTAAGCTGCTGCTGCACCTGCGCTTCGCCATGTTCAGCTTCGGCCGTCTCTTTGCCCGTTGGTCGGCTCTCCTTAAGAGCTCGACGGCCGCTGCGGCGACGTCTCTGCGGACCCTTGAATCCCGCAAATTCATCCGACGAAGCCCTGCTACGGAACATTTCGTACAGACGAATGATGCCGACCAGTGGCCAGTGGGTCATCTTCAAGAGCAGGATGCGGCCGGCCCGGAACTTCTCGTCGGCCGCAAAGATGAGCCGCCACGGCCGGAACACCACGAACGCCAACAAGTTGAAGGGCGGATAGAAGTGGGTCAGCCGGTTGCTAGTCGATGCCTCCAACACATAGACGCTGTACACGTAGAGGTACTCCTCTTCCGCCCGAGACACAATTCGCGAGAAGCTGTTGGACAGCATACCCGTTAGGGAGCCCATGAGCAGGAATGACGAGAGGGTGACGAAGATGATCATCAAAGGGGGCCCAAACACGGGGTCAATCTGGTGCATCACCTCGAATCCGATGGGGGCGGATCCGTAGAAGATCTTGGTCAAGATCCAGGCCATCTTCTTGAACGCAAACACATCACGGCCCACGAGGGAAAACGTGGTCAGGAAGCCGCAGTAAACGACAATAACGAGCACTAGGTATCTGAAGAAGTCCTTGCCCATTTCCTTGAGACACGGGATCAAAGTTCCAAAGGCGGGGCTGAGGCTCAGGATGGAGAAGATGCGCGGGATCATGAAGAGGGCTTCCAGGGAGAGGATGTCAAAAGCCAGTTCGCTAAACTTGGGCTTGTCCTGGGTGATGCCAATGATTCCTGAAGTACCCGATTAGCATGGACTAGATAACATGATTCTGCAGGACTCACTCAATATGGCAAAGGCGAAACCAATGACGATCATGATCATGTCGAACACATTCCAAATATCCGTGGCGTAAAAGATGGACCCTGCATCGAGCCACTCACTAAGTTCGTCGTAGAAGAACGCCGCAATCCAGAAGAACAGGATAACTTCGGGGATGGTGATGCGCGCCTCGTTACGGGTGATGAGTACCAGATAGTACAAACCGAGGAAGATGGAAAAGAAGATGACCTCCCAGCTCTTGAGGTACTTGGGAACGCGTAGGCGGGAAAAGGGGTCAGCCGTTCGCGGATTGTAGAACCGGGGTTTCTTGACCGAGTGGACAGAGAGACTGTCCCAGAAGATAAGATCACCGCTCCACATGGCAGTGATGATCTTTTGAACAATATGCTGGCTGAGGAAGCGTTTGGCGTTGGCGATGGCAGCAATCTCAAGAGCGTTGAGGTTTTTGAATGCTCGCGTCGGATCGGGCTCGTTATCCTCCCCATCATCCGACGTCATGGTGAGCCGCGACAGGGAACTCAACAACTGGGTTCGCTTCATACTGCTGCCGACAGGCCGAGTTCGACGGCGGTTGTACTGGCCATTGGTCTGGAAGTGGTTCAGAAGAGGAGAATGCTCGCCGGCCTCCTCATCGCCATGTTCGGTGCTGTCTCCATTCTGGTGTTCACATTCTTCGGGATCAGTGATCTCGTAGAGACAGAACTCAACAGCTTCGCGTTCCGAAAGGCTAGTCAAGAAGCGCCAAGCTACAATTTCACAAGCACTGGACCGAGTCTCACCGAGAGAGCGATTGTCCGCGTCGGCTGCGTAATGCCATTTGAGAGCTCTAGAGGCGGTGTCAGCGATTGAGCGATGGTTGACTCAGGGCAGCATAATGGTTCGTATCGTGAGGGCGCGGGGTGGAGGGTGGCGCCTCAGTGGTGGGGGTTCCATCGCGCCTAGGCGAATGTGCATCGCGTCCAGGGGAATGTGCACCGCATCACATCACCCCGCATGAAGAGCGTGTGTCGTGAGTTGGAGAGCGAAACATCAGACGCCCCAATGAAGAGGCCAATTGGTCTCGGATCAATGTGTGGCCAAACCCATGCAAAACGGACAAGGCCAAGACTTACAGCAGAGCATTGACAATGGCGGGATTGGTGCACGAATTGGCGAGATGGTCTGTCAGCGCCCGGAGACAGGCACCCGCGGGGGTGGTGCGCAGTTGCTCGAAGTTGCTGGGTAGCTCGATGGAATCGGTAAAGTAGCTTGAGAAGGCCGTCAAGTCAGTCCCAGCCCCAGCAATGGCTCGCACCATCTCCAACTCACATGGAGAGCTTCTTCACAACATCTCGGAATGAATCTTCTTTGCGAATGTTGGGTAGATCGAAGTCGGACCGGGCTGGCACGGGGCTCCCCTCACGCGGAGCGGGAACTTGTTTTGACTTGATCTTGATGGGCATGATGTCGAGAAGGAAGAGGGCGGCTGTTGAAATCGAGGATCGAGGATAAAGATGGAGAGGCAATGGACGCGCCGGCGCAAGAATGCCTGCCTCCCAGATGCGGCTGTAGGAGGACGACGAAGGAGGAAGAAGAAGGTTGAGTTGGCGACGGAGTTGAAGATGGGTTCAAGATTTCAGGAGGCGGGTGAAGACCGAGGAGCGGGAGGGGGGACTCGTCCCATGAGGGGGCGAAAGAAGTCACGACGATAATGGAAACAAAGACCGACGCTGTGTTGCGTTAACAATTTCTTAGTACCAGCCGCACTTGCCTCTGGAAGTTACAGTCGGGCTGTGGCCTGTGCTCTCCATCAGGGGTTCAATTCAAGGCAAGAGCGGCACTGGTCAAGCTAGCTGCCTGCCTCCTCCAACCTCAGAACGAAATGCCGCCTCTCCTCTCTCCTTGGCCGATCCCTTCGTCGCCTCTCGCTCGAGCCTGCGATGCTCGGGTGCAGCGTCTTCTGCGCTATGATTTCAGAGCTGCACGCGCTGCGGGTCAATGAGTTCACACGACGAGCTTTGGGCCTCTGAGTGGGGGACATTCAGGGTCCAAGGGTCCCCAAATCAGCTTGGCGCCATGGATGGGAGCCTGTCCTCAGCCAGGGAGAAGATCGGGATGCTGGTCTCGCTTGGGCAACGGCGAATCATCATGTTCGGATCGTTCATAACGGCGGGCACTCGGTCACTGATAAGTTGCAGCTTGCTTTGTCCTCCAGCACGAGACGCAAGGAGACTTTGAGAGGGAGAGGGGGATGCAATGCAAGAATGATACGACTAAGTAGGGCAAATCCGACGACTGACCCGACTTTGACCAAGGATCCCGTTAATTATTAAGCGAAGTTGCGAAACACCATGATGGGCGACGGAACTTGTTGAACTGGCCAACACGAAACCCCTTAGTTTGCAGTCATGATATGCGATCTACGTCGTAAGGCTAACCCGAAGATGCAGCAATGGAGATGCATTTACGAAGATGGACGACAAGGGGTTTGGGGATTTCTTCTCTGTGACAAAGAAAGAATTGAGACACGAAATACGAAATACGGAAAACACAGGGCATTGCTTGAAATGACGCGATAATCGAGAATTCCTCGACCATTCGGAACCATCGCCGGATACAACCAAGTTTCATTAACATTTGGACCGGCAGAAGACGCGTACATCAAGGCTTGAACAATAGCGAAGAGACTCAGCCTTGGCGATGCGGTCCTCTTATTCGTCTGGTCGCCAAATAAGGATTCTGGCAGACAGCCTTAATAAGTGTCCTCCACCTTCGGGCTCTGCCGTATTCCAACGTCTCCCGTCCGACAAGGTAGATGCAGATACGGCTGTGGTAAACACGTCGGCGTCAACACGGACCATGGCTGCTTTGAATTGCGTATGTCTTACAGAGCCCTCCTCGGCCTGACCAATGATTCAACTCCGAAGGGCTCGCAAATGCCCCATCTTGGACAAGTCTGCCCCTGGAGGGCTGAATACCAACACGAAGGATGGGATAACTCGAGGCGATATAGCCTTTTGGCGGCCTGGCCGATGCAACAGTGCAACGTCGAAGGCCAGCCCTACACCACAAATCACCATGATGAGCCACCTCGTCAATTTTCAAAACCCAACGAGAGAGGCTTGGCACCGGCTCCGACCCCGTCTTCCAGGCCCGGGCGGGTCAGCCCGGACGCCTGGAGGCTGATGCTGGCCGGTTCCGGCTTAGCTTTGGCGAGCATCGTTACGCGTCCCCGCACATCTGGAGGCATGTAAGCAGACGATGCCTTGAAGGAGGCGGATGGCTATTGGATGAAGGCAGTGCTCGCCAATGACTGACTGGGTATCACCTCGTCAATTTTCGAATTTCTAGTCCATGGTTAATTTTGCAAAGGCAGACAGATACGAAGTACTCCTGGTTGGTTTCAACATGTCGACATACATAAAGCCGGCTCAGGCCTCTCAACATGGAATATCATCAATACTGGCAACTACAGCTTTCTTTCACTTTCACTTTCCTGGGATTGGAGGCGCTACTTGAGCCCTTTTCTCTATACGACTTATACGACCATCGAACTCGTCGACGCATACCCCCTGATCTTCCCTCCTTCACTACTTCGCCATGGCACCGACCAGGACACTCTTCGACAGAGCGTCGACGACGACAGCAACGTCTTCGTCTTCAGCATCCTGTACGAGCGCAGTGCCAGACAAGTACGGCCACGTTCCTATCGACGCTTGCGATGCCTACTATAGTTTCTATCCGAACTTTGACGGCAACTTGGCTTTTGCGGTCCTCTTCGGAATCACCACCATCGTGCACCTCGTGCAAGCAGTTCTCTACAAAAAGGTAATCAACTATAGACTTGGATGCTCTGTGGCAGGAATATGACGGCTGACTCCAGGATAGAAGTACTGCTGGGTGATCGTGATGGGTGCCAGTTGGGAACTGGCAGCTTTTGCCATCAAGACCATCGGAGCCCATGATCAACAGAGCCTGTCACTTGTCATCTGGGGAACTCTCCTGTTTCTTCTTGCTCCTCTTTGTAAGTCTACCAGCGTTATAGAGGACAAGAGACGGTTGCTAACTGGATGATAGGGATCAACGCGTTTGCTTACATGACGGTCGCACGAATGGTATACTTTCGAATTCCCGAAAAGAAGATCTGGGGCATCCGGGCTATCAGACTCGGGACTCTTTTCATCTGGCTCGACATCGTCTGCTTCCTCGTCCAGGCCGGTGGAGGTAGTATGTTGTCCGGACAAAACAGCGCGGCCACTATTCGGAACGGCCAGAGGATCTATATGGCTGGTATCGGCATCCAGCTTGCCTTCATTGTCATCTTTGGTAGCATGACTTGCTGGTTCTATTACCAGCTTGCGAAACTCGAGGGACACCGCAACATTGGACCAATCAAGTACCTCCTCTGGACCATGATCTCAGTCTTAGTTCTCGTAATGGTAAGTTACGGTACACCTAAGTTGGAAAACTGGAGGCTGACGTGTGGTGACTACCAGGTCCGAATCATCTTCCGACTGTGCGAGTTTGGCCCTGGTGTCAACGACGACAACCCGATCCTTACCAACGAGAATTACGGATTCTTGCTCGATGCATTCCCCATGCTGCTGGCCTTAGTGCTCATGAACGTTGTGCACCCCGGACTGATCCTCCAAGGACCCGACAGCGACTTCCCTCACCTGAGCCGCAAGGAGAAGAAGGCTCTCAAGCAACAGAAGAAGCAAGAAAAGGCGCAGCGCAAGGCCGACAAGAAGGCTCGCAAGCACGGCAGCTCCGGGTACGAGATGTACGACAGCGTGGTAGAGGAAGAGGCGCCTCGCTACGAAGGTTATCGTGAGTACGGCCGCGAGGAGCACGGGAGTCGTCAGGGCTACGGCCGACAGCCCGGGCCCGGATATGCGAGTGACCAACAGCTGATGTCCTCGTAGGTTGAGGAATATGAAGACTATGGGACAACGGAAGAAATGCGAGGCAGTCAACTCAGCTTAAGCGTGCGAGTTGAGATACCAGTTGAGGAACGGTCTCCTGGGCCGGAGACGATGGCGCTTTCACGAATTGGGACTGGAGGGAGGGATAGAAAGGGATTTCCCGTGGTTTAGTACATAATTGCCAAGGCTAGGAGGATTGGATGTGACGGGAGCCATTTTGGTAATGGGCATGACGGTGCAATCAAAGAGACGTGCAATTGCCGCCGGGGAGGGGATCAAGGGATATGATTACTTATAGACAACAGCGATACTAGTTCCGGATAGAAAGAAATGCATACAAATCAAAAATGACTCTCTTCTTCAAAGGTGCTGCGTCTTTCAACTTGAGACGAGCACTGGCTTTTCCCGCCACGAGACGGACGTGGACATGTCGTCGGAAGCCATTCGTGTCGGTCAGGTCAGGCGTCAAAGTTCCCGATTTAGAAGCACCACCACGCATCACTGCCACGAGCTAGAGAAACGCGGGACCAGTCGAAGGATCGCCGCAGGGGGGTCGCCGCAATGCTGTCGGCACACTGTAGGTCAGCGACGAAAGTTGGTATGGGGACACAGTGCGTTTCGCTTCGTTTCGCTGCGGCGCAAGGGTGACGGACATGGGACGACAATGACGGGTGACGGATTGGCGAGGAGGGAAGGGAAGTTTTTTTTTTTCTTTGAGGCTGCATGAGGGGAGACCCATGATGATGATGATGGGCGGCATGATGAGTGATGGAGGGACGTGGCGCGTAGAGGGTGAGACATGCAGAAGAGACATGCATATTCTGAGACTGAGACGGGCATGTTTCTTGCACAAATTGGAAGTTTTGTCAACTTGGGCTTTGAGGTGTTGGAGATTTGTTGGTTGGTTCTATTAATTAACAGAGGAGCAGCAAGCAAGGAGCAGCAACAGCAACACTGCTGCAGCTGCAGCAGCCACACCGTCTCCGAAAGGAAGTCTCACCAACACTTGGTCCAGGCTTCCCGGTACGGAGTACAGCTGCCAGCAGAGACTAAGAGACGTCTTTCTCCCTGTCTAATCAAATCAGCAGAATGTTCATGTTTCACATTCATTTCCTACCCGCTGGCCGCATGGGGTCAACCAAGGAGCGTTCTTTGATTCCCTTCCTCTGCATATCTCTACCATGTCCCTTGCTTCCATCGATTGCCCATCCTCGCCCTCGTGTAAGAGAGAAAAGCCATGATTGCCATTTCACCACCACCACCACACACCAACCCCCCCTAGCCAAGACTCTTCTCCGCCTTGCTCGGCCGTGCTAAGCTCTTCACAGCCTAATCGTCCCCCCCCCTCTCCCATCCCGGTCCGTCCATTCATTGCACAGCTATCCGACGATAGTGCTACGCTATTGCTGCCAACACTTAACCGCCCCGGTGCCCCCATCCCCTGTCGGGCCTTGTCCCAACCCCCCAGCCTGTTCCCTTTCGTTCGTCTCTTGCCCGGCAACGCTCAAACTTCAGGGTCCCCCGGGCTGCATTGAAGGCCGCCAGCGCAACGCAACCCAACGCCCACGCACACACCCAGCAAGTCTCAGCTTTGCATTTGCCCTGCCCAAAGTTCCCTCAAATGTCTCGAGCTCTCCCAGTTGTCTCGTAAAGAGGAGGAAAAAAAGAGGACTTGTTGGATCAACCAGTATTTTACGTTGCCCTGTCACGCTTGCTCGTGCCCTCCATTCTTGGCCCCTCCCTTCTTCCCTCCTTCC
>JAMQMW010000244.1:18800-50113 GCA_024115155.1 Thelonectria blattea
CTTCCCTCCTTCCTTCCCTCCCTCCCTCTCCCGCATCCTATTTTCTCACTCACACACAAACTTCTCTCTTTTGTTACCTCTTCACGGCCAATCATTGATTACTTGAATCTGCGCGTGCTTTGTTCTCCGTCTGCTTTCACGTCATCACTAATCTGGGTTCGAACTTTGGCTTGCCTTCACTCATACCGAGGAGGTACTTGGTACTCTTGCTCCGTCACGCCCATCTTCCCCCGACAACACCACAGAAGAAGGATCATGTTCGAGTAGGGCCATACCGACGACCTCATTGCCATGTTCCCTACCAGCCACATGGTGCGCTTACCTTCGTTCGCCGCGCTCCTCGCCCTCGCCAGCTTTGCGAGCGCATATCCGTATGCGATACCCCAGCCGACCAAGACGGTGGAATTCCGCGAGCTCAATGTCCAGCCATGGCCGCTCGCAACTGCCGCGCCGGGCAGCATCGACGATGTCCTGGGGCGCCGAGCCTTGAACACGGTCTGCGGTTACATTGGAGGAAATCCTGACTTGCCCGCGACTTGTTCTGCCGGATCGCATTGCGTTGTCGACGCCGGCCAGGGTGTAATCGGTTGCTGTCCCGACGGTGGCTCTTGCACGCAGGGCATTTACACGGCCTGCGTCGATTCCAACAGCGGCGCCCAAGACGAGGTGAACCCCTACGTTTACACGTGCGAAGGGTCCAACCTTTGCTACAAGAACAGTTTCGAGGGAGGATACTCGCAATTTGGCTGTGGCTCGGCATCCAACTTGGCCACCACTGTCGCCGTGAGCGCATCGGGAAAATCGGCCGTCAAGTTGTCGACACTCGATGCGACAAGGACCGACTCCGAAACGACGAAAACCACCAAGAAGGCGACGTCTTCAAACACCGACTCTTCGACGACGACTGAGTCTGAAACAACGACCAAAACGAAATCATCCACAACCGAAACCACAACTTCAAACACCTCCGAATCGTCGACGGCTAGCGGCACAGACACCGAGTCAGTCTCCGCAACCCAGACCGGAGAGGACTCCGCCGCTTCGTCGACATCTGCCTCGGCACCTGATTCCGACGGCGACGACAATGGTTCCAATAACACTGGTGCTATCATCGGCGGCACGATAAGTGGTGTCGCCGCTTTGGTCGGCCTGGTTGCGCTTGGCTTGTTCATGTGGAAACGCAAGAAACGCAATCAGGGGCTGGATCAAAACCAGTATGTCACTCTGGATAAATCTAACGCGATAGTGCAATGCTAACCACCTCCACAGGTCCGGCGACAGTAGCAACAATATCCAACCATTGTTAGCACCAGGAATGCAAGAGGTCCGAGGCACTACCCCGCCGCCGCCGTCAATGCCGATGCCTCTACCGACGGCTCGGTCGACAATCACCCAGGTCTTCGATAGAGACGACGATGACATGGAACCGTATTCCTCGCGAACCAATGGATACGGGTACGGCCCCGGCGTTGGAATGGCGGTGAGCGGTGGTGACGCGCATCCAATGGACCACGACGAGACGCCCCTCACGCGTGAGACACGAGATATGGACGAATTCAACCAAGGATACAATGCCGGCCTCGAACGAATAGAAGAGGAAGACTCAAGATTCGCCTCATCATCTGCAAACCAGAGCCCGTATCCAGGTCGTGGGGGCGGGGGAGGCGGTCCGTTGTGGCAGCAAAACAGAGGGCCAGGCTGGCTGTAAAGCTGTCGTGCACAAGTGCCACGACAGAAAAAGGAGGGAAAAGCACAAAACAAACAAAACAAGGAACAAATCTCTTAGAGGAGGAAACAGACCATGAGTGCGCTGGAGAAACGGCGTTGTTTGTATTAGGTATATGATTTGCCTGGCGGGGATTGATATCCAAACGGAGTTTTCTGCTGTTCGTGTAATTGAGAAGAAAGAAAAAAAGAAGCAAGATGCAGGACTATCCGCGGTGGGGAAGGAAAGTAATGACCATTTTGGACGACGGGTTTCTGGGTAGGTAGAGCTTGGGCTGGAATCAACTCCATGGTGTAATGCGAATGCGGCAGGGAAACGATGGCCACGCGGCCAGAGAGGGATGGTTGGACAGGATGGATGGATGGGCATGGTAGATACTACGTACGACTTAGAACAGATCAATGTACATAGCATGACGAGGCTTTGTGGCTATTTCGAGGTGCTTCTTACCTACCCACCTAGTGTGATGCATGCGTCAAGAGCAAGTGATTCGAGGGTGAGAGTCGAGAAGCTCTTAATCTAGTGGTTTCCTTTGATGGGAGCGTAGTACGGCTCAAGGGGAGCACCCCCTGATGCAGTGGTTTCTACCAGTCGAGGGGAGTGAGTCTCCCTCGTATCGGGGCGGAGATTCATCCTCAGGGGGGGTTTTACGCGGTCGGCAAGAGTACACCGAGTCAAGACATGTCAGCCCCCAATAGCCCAGACACAAAGCTCCGACTCGTCAAAGACCCTCCGAGTACTCGAGTGCGACCCGGCGCCCCCGAACCCCTCGTCAATGTCCCGAGCGCTCGGCGACCCCCAACCGCCGGAACACGTCGCGGCCACGGAGCCGCTAGAGTGGAGCGCCGTGCTCCCGACGGGCGCGCCGTGAGCGCCCCATCGCCAGGCCGGCTCGACGGCGCCGACCTGGCTGCCGATGCCTTCCCACACGGCGACGGAGCCGTCGCGGGAGCCGGCCCAGACCTCGAAGAAGGGCGATTCGGAGGAGGGGTCGCCGGGGAAGACGTCGAGGGTGAGTTTCTGCTGGGAGGCGGCGTCGCGGCCGACGAGGGCGCTGAGGAGCTGGCCGGTGCCGCGGATGTCGTAGACGAGGAGGCCGCGGGACTGGCGCTCGTTGACGACGAGGTAGCGGCCGCAGGGGCTCCAGCGGACTTGCACGATGCCCTGGCCGGCGGTGGCGGCGGCGGCGGCGACGTCGAGGCCTTGGGGGTTTGCGACGGAGAAGTTTGCGACGGCCTTGTCGGTGCGGTTTAGGTCGTAGAGGCCGACCCAGCGGGTGCGCGTGCCGGCGGCGACGAGGGAGGAGGAGCCGCTGGTGTCGGTCGGGGAGGCGGCGAGGGCGGACACCACGCCCTTCATGCCGACGCCGTTGCCCTTTGCGACGTGGCGCTTGGAGGGTATCGTGGGGATGGTGAGAAGGGGCCCGTCGGAGCCGTGGAGCGTCACGTCGAAGTAGTCGAGGCGGTTGGCCGAGCCGCAGAGGAAGTGGGTGCCGGGCAGGTCCCAAAGGAGGGAAGAGGGCGTGATGTACTCTTCCGTCTCGCGGCGAATGAGCTTGTAGGTGGCCAGCGGGAGATTGGGGGCGCCGGTGGGGGGAAACAGGTGGTAGAGGTGCAGCGGGTGGTCGCGGCAGGCGACGAGGGCCGTCTGCGAGGAGGGTTCGGCGAGGGAGAAGTACGGCGCGGGGGCGACGGTCTGGGTCGGTTCGGGGAGGGTCACGACGGACTGGGCCTCGAGGCGGCGGGGCCGGGGGGCGTCCGGGTCGAGGAGGTCGTCGGGGAGGACAAAGGTGGAGACGGTGTTGAGGGAGGAGGACACGAGGAGGGATGTTCCGTCGGGGGTCCATTGCGCCGAGGTGTAGAAGTCTCGCGATGCCTGGTCGTCTTCAGGGCCGTCGCGACTCGGCCGAGAGATGGCATTGCGGGCTAGGAGGTGGACGGCGGGGGAAGTGGAGGAGAGGCCATGTTCTTCGTGTTGCTCTGAGATGACGGGGGGGTCATCGGGAACGAGGTCTGCGCGGGCATGTTCGGGGTCATCCATGGGACGAGACGGGACGTTCGATATGGCGATGGGCTGTGGAGGAGAAAAGAGGTTGCTTCGCGTGGAGGGTTCAATGCGAGCTCCAGGTGGATTCAGCCCAGCGGGTACGAATGATAGTGCGGGCGTGCGTGCTAAACGGTGTCGCCAGGGGTATTGATTGGGACGAAGGGGAGAATACGAAACGGCGGCGCCATGTCGAGGCCAAGAAATGTCGTCGTATTCTGTGCGAGAGCAATTAAATTCTTAGACGGCCGAGGTCGTACTTGCTCCAAGCGACGTCATAGGGTCAAGCGAGAGGGGGGAAGAATGAAGCGCCGTGTGACGGTTGTGATGACACGGTGCAGAAGAGTCGAGGGAGACGGGAAGCTGGTTTTCATCAACAGAGGAAGGATTCTCGAGAGAATGGCAATGCCATCCACCCACGGCTCGTCAGTTGATGATCAGTGAGCATAATGCAATAAGCAGCAAGCCCAAATCACCGTCAGCTCCTCCAAAACGGTCCACCGAATTTATTCTCCGTCCGGGTGCCAGTGCCCGGTAACCTGGAACTTCTGCCTTCCATCTTCTCCACCCGGGGCTTCTCACCCAAAGCATCAAACAACCACACCACGGCGGCATTCGCATAGCCCTCCTCTCTCCCCCCTCTTCCTTTTATTTCACATCATGATCCCCTCGTAGTTCTCTCCAGCCCTTTTACCGTGTGTAGTCTCTTGCAGATTCATTGTCCAATTGTCCCCTGCGCCGTCGACGCCTCGCCAATCCCTCCCCACAACATACGTCACCCGTCCAACGCGCCCAACTCCTCTCGGCGCCGTCTCTTCCTTTGAACTTCGTCCCATCATCAACAACACCAAACCCGCTGAACCCGAGCAGGGCGGCCCTCTCGACGATTCCCTTCTCTCTTGTCCCGGCCTGTCGCCTTGCGCCTTCCGTCTTTTGCTTCCCAGCCCATCCGCGAGCATGGACGTCTTCGCTGCCCCCGAGGACCAATGCGAGTACCTCAAGACGCCGTCGTACCTCGAGCTCTTCATCTCCATGTATCACCGTCTCTTTCTCGCGTCTCTAGAAGTTGCAATGTTCCCCCCCGTCTGACCTCGCGCGTGCAGAATTCTCTTGCTCGGAATCCTCGTCTCTTACCTGCCCCAGCACTACCGCATCATTTCGCGGGGTACGTCTGAGGGCATCTCGCCCTACTTCGTCCTGCTGGGCACCACGTCGGCCACGGCCGGCTTCGCCAACATCCTGACGGTTGGGCCGTCTCGCGTCGCCATCGGCTGCTGCAAGACGCTCGGCTCCTTCGAGTGCACTGCCGGACTGCTCGGTGTCTTTCAACTGGGCGCTCAATGGGTTTGCTTTAGCCTCATGTAGGTCAACCAACCGCTCCGCATCGGCGACACGGCAGCTGACTCGTTCACAGCCTCGTCCTCTTCTTGATCTTCTTTCGCTATAGACAGGCGAATGTTCCTCCCGAAGAGCTTCGTGGCGATGCGCCTCGGTGGCAGACGGCCGTCATGGTCGGCCTGCTGTGTGTGCTTCATGGTCTGATTGTCGTCGTCCTCACCGGCGTCTTCTTCATTGCCCTCCCCGACCACCTCAGCTTCTGGGCCAATTTCCTGGGCATCATGGCCACTGTCCTCGCCGCCATTCAGTACGTGCCGCAAATCTGGATGACGTACCACCTGAAGCACGTTGGCAGCTTGAGCATCCCCATGATGTGCATCCAGACCCCCGGCGGCTTCCTGTTCGCCGCTAGTTTGGCCGCTCGCCTCGGATGGGCTGGATGGAGCACCTGGTTCATCTATCTGATCACGGCTTCCATGCAGGGGTCGGTTCTGGCCATGGGCATCTACTACGAGCTCGCCGCGCGTCGCCAAACCGGTCGCACGAATGGGTTCGCCGGCAGCGTTCCTCACTCTCCCGTCGAGCACTCCTCGGGCCCTCGACGGCCGTCGGCGAGCCGAACCTACTCGGAGGGCTGGGAGCGCGGTCTGCCGGGTCCCTTTACGGGTCATCCCGAGCGATACGCAGAGACGGAGGAGGATCTGGACGATATCCAGGAGCGCGAGGAACGGGCCATTGAAAGGGAGAACCAGCCTTTGCTGAGGCCGGGCGGCATCGGTAACCCGCATAAAAACTACGAGACGACCCGACAGTGAAGTAGTAGGTGCTTGAGGAGGTGATGGCGGAGACGGGCCGCATTTGATATCCGACACTTCTTCTATCTAGGTCATCCATATATTAACAGGCAGCGGGTATCTAGTGCATCTCTTGGAACTTCAAATGGCTGCAGGGGTCCATGAACCATGGCTCCTTTTCTCATCTCGCCTTCTCGACTGTTGCCTAGAGACCAACGACCAGCTATGCGTCACACTCACAGGGTCGGAGTCATCATGGGTTCTGCTCGCGTCATGAGCTGCAAGGGAAGCAGAGCTCCACCACTGCTCCCGGCACTCTTCTGACCGCCCCCAAAAGGGATCTTTCCACACATTGGAATGAGTGTGTGACTCCCTCCGGAGATCCGGCTGGACCCGTGTGGGATGCGCTCGGCTCCTGATTGGTCCGATTGCGCACAGCTCAGGGGGTTCCGGATGGATTGGATGAATCATGGTGCATCATGGCTTGCAGCTGATTGAGTTATCTCTGCCCTTCACCAACTCTCTCAACTTTAATTCCTCATCCCCTAGAGAAACCCGCCTCCCTGTTGCGGTTTTCATCCCCTTTTCTCTTTCCCTTTTTCCTATTATTTCTTTTGTCTGGGAAATAGTCTGGCCTTTTGACGCCCTTCTCAATTCTTTCGGTCTCGTTTGTCGTTTCCCCCGCAGTGCTCCGAGATCCACCATCGTCCATCATGCCTCTCTACAACGCCGTCCCACCTCCGCCTGAGTATACGACCGACGTGGCCTCGACCCCTCCTCCTGCTCCCGTCGTCAACTCTCCCTCGACTCCCGTGACCAACGGCGCCATCGATATCGAAGCCTGGACCATTTCGGCTCTTCAATCGCTCAGCGTGTCGCCCATCGCCCGCGGAACAGGCAGCCCGCTCGCTATCAATATCGATCAGGAGGTCAAAGTTAAGGTCAAGGTCAAGGAGTCGGCAGCCGCCGTCGACGACGATGACGAGCCCTCGCCGCTCCGGAGGCCGCCTTCCAGGAGGGATAGCCAGCGTAAGCGGGATGCCGTGCTAAAGGGCAAGGAGGGCAGCCGACAACGCCGACGCTGGGAGAACGGTATGCTTTTTTCCCTTTCTCGGTCCACGCAGTCAATAAACTGATGCAGAAACTTCCACGATCAAGACCGCCTCATGGACGTCCCCAACGTGCAGCCCCCGCTGCCCACCGACTGGGAAGTCCACCCTACCCACCCCGTGCACCACATCCCCTACCAGCTCGCCCAGTTCTGGGACCGCGGCGTCCGCGAACGCGTCGAAAACAAAGCCGCCCGCCTGCAAGCCGCCCGCAAGAAGCAGCAGCTCCAAACGGGCAGCGCCACGGGCCTGGGCGCCGGCGAGGTGCCCCGCGACCTGCGCGAGGCTTCCAAGCGGACGCCCCTCGTCAAGACGTGGGTGCGCGCCCTCGAGGAGCCTGTGAGGAATTACCTGTGCGATCAGCTCAGGCGCGAGAAGGAGGAGAAGGCTGCTGCGGAGGCGGAAGCCGAGGAGTTGGCGAGAGGGGATGTGGATAGTGCGGCTGAGCAGATGGATTCGGATGATGAGGAGATTGTGTTTGTTGGGAGGAACGGAGCGATGCGCGATTTGCAGGAGAAGAGGACGGGGAGGTGGAAGAGGGCGAGAAGAGAGGTTTCGCAGGAGACGGTCGACTCGGGAATGGTGTTTGATTCGTTTGGCAACGACGAGAGCGCCGCTTACAAGTCAGTGCCCCCTCGCCTTACTCTCCGACAGCGCGCTCCCATCTACCTATCTGGCCGCCCTTTTTGCTAACAATGTTCCCGCAGGCGATGGCTCACTCACTCCATTTCCGACTACTACGGCCTCCAGTCCCGCTCCGTCACCCTCGGAGACCCGTCCCGCCGCGTCGTCTACGTGGGCTTGAAGCAGGTTCGCGTCCGTGGCTCGATGCCGTCTTCCTCGCGGTTACCCCGGCCTTTGTGGGAGGTGTGCTGAATAGGTTCGCCGCGATTCTTGTGATGCGTGAAAGCCCGTCCTCCCCGCGGCCAATTTGTGTTGCACTCTTTTAGACGAAACTTGGTTTCCGGGGAAGGACAATCTTGTAGACAAAGGTCTGGAAATAGACGTGCCTCGCCGGTTTTCTGGTGGGCTAGCTGATGTGTGATGTGCTTTCATGACATGGGCTTCAAGAGACATTTTCATCGCGGCAATGGTCGCAGCGGAAGATGGCATGGCTGTCCTATTTGAGACCTCTGTTCGCCTTGTCCTTCCATCGGAGTTGGCGTACGAACTGGTGCTCTTGGATACTCGAATGTCTCGAAAGTCTAGCATCATGACCGTGATCGCATATTACATGACCCAAGGTACCCAGTCATGCTTGCCGCTTTTCCAACGCCCCTGACACCGTTTTCAAGACCCTGGGTCCGCCGACCAGTGTCCCATACCGCAGCACTCTCTCGTCGACACTCATGGACAAGAACCGATCCATGCCCGAGTCTCCGAAGTCGCTGGCAAGTCGATCCTCGAGGACCTGCGTGGCAAAGACGTTCAAGCCGGCACCTCTGAGAAACATACCCCAGACTGTATCGTGCGCCGAAACGAGCTTAGAAAAGCCCGACGAGGTCGCGGCGAACCGAGCCATCACTTCCAGAATCCACTTGCTCAGGGTCTCCTCGCCGCCGTGGACGAGCTCCACGTTGATTTCAGCTCGTAGAGATTTTGCAAACTGCACGAAGTCGGTGTACGAGGCCATGTCGGACGCGCTGAGATTGCCAACATACTCTCCCTGGGGATTAGCTTCCGAAACCAGGATGATGAGAGACTCGTACTTCTCGCTCATCATTCGAGCGCTATAGCGAAGCGGTGTCGGGGCATTTGAGCCAGGGAGTGGCTTCTGTTTCACCTTGAGAAGAGTTGTCAGGATGATTCCGACACTGGGAGATATCGAAATGTCTGCCTCAAACGACAGCGGCGAAATAACTTCCTTGCGTTGGGTTGTCCCCGGAGACCACGCCACCTCGTTGTACTTCAAGTAGTCCTTGTCGATCAGATCGAGCTGCGGCCATGCCTTTTCGAGGTGCGAAATGAGCTTTCGGCTCAGATTTATGGAAACAATGAATCTGCAGCTCTCGGCAGGAACAACAACGTCAGGTGCCGGCGCTTTTGTTAGTGCTGGCTTAGAAGGGACGGGCTGCTGTCTATTCGTATGTCCCATGGAGGAAACAGGCCTCGACTGGATTTGGCTGACCGGTTTGACCTGCTGTGTACCCTGTTTAAGCAACCTGGCTTTCTTGGGGCGTCGAAGCTCAATAAAGCTTGACAACAAGTTGCTCGTGGCGCCGGAGTCCTTCGAATCGGGGAGAAGACTTGTGGATTTACTGTCAGCATTGCCTCTCAAAGATGGCAAACCCATCGAAGATCGAGCCTTCAATATATCATCGACGGGTTTGGGAGATTGAGTCTTGTTCGAACTTGTGGTTTCCTGCAGTGGTCTCTTCCCCAACAGGCTGATTCTATCATCACTCATTGAATGAGGCGTCCCATGTTCGATTTCCTCCTCATCTGTAATCTCTAGGATGGAAAGATGATGCGTTCTTGAAATAAAATTCTCACTACAGAGATCAGGGGGGTCCAGGGTAAGATATTGCCGAGCCTCCGGCGTAGGGGCTTCTAGGGCTTCGCTCACAGCCACTCGACCACGGTGAAATGATACTGGATTCCACTCCAGATCGTCCGGTCGTTGATTCAATGGCCTGACTGGTTCGAGGCAAAAGATGGAAGGGGAATCTTGACACATCCAGCGAAAATGAGTGGTTGGGTCTGAGATTTGGCTATGCCACTCGGGCTCCTCAATACCAAAGTTGAGGTTTGGTACCTGCAGCCTTTGGCTCGATTCCTCCGTGTTCAGCTGCTGTCCCTCGACAGCTTGAATGATTTCCTGGCGGCACGATTCCATAATTGACTCCATTGCTTCATCAAAATGTCCCAAGGGCTCGGGAGTGCCGCGATCGGAATCGATGCTGTTCTGCATCCACCCGGTGGGCACCTGAAGAGGGCTTTGTTGTTTTTCGTGGGTTGGACTGGAATCCATCAATTGGATGTCCAGTCGGAGGTCAGAAATTCCACTTCGCGGTGGCAGTAGATCTTCTATAGGAATCCTAGGAGGGGAACTTTCCGCAGTGGATGGCGGGATCAGATCAGAGTTCAGAGTATCGTTCAACATATCGTCTTGCCGTTTCGCAAATCCAGGGTCGGCTGGGCTGCTTGGTTCTGAAGTCAAGTCGATAAAGGTGACTTGAGGGCTCGGAATACAGGGTTCATCGAGTTCGGGAGGTAGAGACATGGGAGACATTCGGTCCAAGACTCTCGTCTGTCTCGAGGATGAGTCAAGGAGCTTCTAAGTTGATAGATAATTCTCACCTGACAGAGCCCCAAGTCCTCCTTGGTTAAGTTCGGACACGCCGAAGCAAGAACTTGTTCCTCATCGTAAAGTAATCTCTCCGCACCATCAGAGAGAAAGAGACCTTCGCGGCCAACCTCCCTCTCGGCCAGCTTCTGCCATCTCGCAGAGGTTGGCGAAAATGCAAGTCCTTCGTCTTTGCTAATATCGACGGGGCTCAGTGGGAGCCACTCGTGCAGTATATTGCAGGAAGCTTTCAAGGAAATCTCGTTGATATACTGCTGGACGTCTTTGGTTGTATTGTATCCCAGATCAAGTGGCTCTGAAGGTAGTCGTAGATGTCTTAGCGCCGTTAAATTGTCGAAGAGAAAATCCCCAGATACTGAAATGGGTGACGAGGGCGAGGAACCGGCCGCGGCTTGATCAAACTCGCTGCTCTTATCCAAGTCGATATCTTTCAACGGTAGGGATCCGGCTAAGAGTCCAGGTTGACGGATAAACCCATCTGCCTCGACTTCCAGAATGGTCGATTCGATGTCTTGGACCTGGTCTTGAAGTCGATATGGGGGACCTTTGTAGTCACGGAAACATTGCTGAGCTTGAGCGTAGTCGGCAGCAGTCTCGATGTTAGGAACAGAGGGAGATTCATTGCCCATGGCCGAAGGAGCACACGGCCTGCGTAAGTGATGACGTGAAGCGGTTAACAATGGTAATATGAAGATTTCATGAGTGCAACAAGGAGAGGCCACGTTCATCGCACATCTTTATCATCCCGACTGCCCGGATAATTGAATTAAGGCAGCTCGTTTTCCGTGTTCTTCAGGAAGGAACTGGCATGATTATCGGAACCAGCTCCTTCCGCCATTTTCTTACTCTCGTAGGTCAGGCGCACATTACATGGCAAGTGCGTGCTTGAGTACACCTGCTCCGCATCGAGAGGAGCTGTACGTATCAAGGCATGCGGGGACGGAGTGCCTCTTGTGGCCTATTAAATTGGTGCGAATGGACTTTAATATTCCTTCCTTCATTATTTCTAGAGTAGGTGAGGTCAATTAACATGGTGTGTCGTGGAGGGCCCTTGGGATGGAAGGTGGAGGTGGTGTTGTACGTACTGCACGTTAGTGGGTGCAATCCGCCAGGCGTAAGAATAGAGGCGGGTGGAGAGTCCCAGCCCTGTCCTAACTCCGACATCAGTGACGTCCCTCTCTTTGCCATTTGGTGCTGAGAAAGCATGGAGTTCGACAATTAGCTCTCTCGAGAGCGTCAAAACACCCACTCCCTCCTTCCATCCACGCTGTCATTTCTACAAGCATCATCATGGCATACGTCGCGCCTATCCACAGAGCCACCAGCATTCGGCATGCCCTCCGAGCGAAGCTGGTCGACCCGGATGTCGAGGACCTCGTTATCGCGTAAGCTGCTCGTCGCTGCTAGTTGGCCCGCACAAGAACTCACCCATCGTCGCAGGAGAACAACTCAGTTGGAAGTATGGCGCGTTACCGACGAGGGCATGGTCCTCCTCCATTCGAAGTCTCTCAACGGCACAATATCCATGATGCAGCGTCTGCAACCAAAGGGCGCCGATACCGACCTGCTCTTCATTGGTACCGATCGATTGCAATACTTCAACATTGGCTGGAACCCCGAAACCAACGAGCTCGACACCGTCGGTCTCGTGATACCGGACAGCTCGGAACCGTACATGCGCCATTCTCAGAGCCAAAACAAGTGCGTGGTAGACCCCACCGGTCGATTCATGGCCATCCATCTGTGGGAGGGTGTTCTCAACGTCTTCCGCCTACCAACACGTAAAGGCTCCACGACCAGGCTGGAACCCCTCGACCAAGTGCGACTTACCGAGCTTTGGATGAAGGCGAGCACCTTCATCCATAGCCGAACTGGCCACCCCAAGATCGCCTTTTTATACAAGACCCATGTGGACCAGGAGGAATCTCGACTCGCCATCTATAGGCTCACCAAAGATGACAAGGGCGGAGAAGTCTCCAAGTTTGACCCCAGCAGAGATAGAGAACTGAACGTCACTTGCGATGATCCCTATGCGTCCATGTTGATACCCATACCCGTGGACGAAGAAAAACGATACCATGTTAGGAACCACGAGGGAGCGAAGGCTCACTTGGGCGGTCTATTGGTGGTGGGAGAGACTCTCCTGACATACTTCGACAGCCTGACATACACACCAGTATCATCAGGGCTCGAGGAACCCAAGATTTTCGTGGCTTGGGCTCAGTACGATACGACCCATTACTTCCTAGCTGACGACTACGGCCGACTCGACTTGTTAACAATTGAGACCACTCTGGAGTCTACGGGCGTGGTGGTTACGGGCATGACAGTTTCCCCCATGACGTGTGACGGAAACCTCGCCATCACTTCGAGAGCGTCCGATCTTGTATACATGGGTAACGACATCCTATTCCTAGCATCGCACCACGGCGATGCGCAGCTCTTCAAGGTTGACCCTGAATCGAAAACATTGGCTTTGATCCAGTCAAACGCAAACAACGCGCCTATACTGGACTTCTCCATTATGGACATGGGTAATAGAGAGGGGGACGCCCTGGCAGGGAACGCGTTTTCCTCGGGACAGTCCAGGATTGTTGCAGGCTGCGGCGCATACCGCGATGGCAGTCTTCGAAGCATTCGCAGCGGCGTCGGTCTAGAGGATCAGGGCATCTTGGACGAAATTGCCGGAACTAGAGGTCTATTCACCTTGCGCTCATATGGATCTGATCTCGTCGACATCTTGGTCGTGTCGTCCATCACGTTAACAAGAATTTTCAAGTTTGACTCGGATGGCGGCATTGAGGAGCTGTACTCATTCCAGGGGATGACTCAAGACACCGAAACCCTGCTGGCAGCAAATCTGCCCAACGGGCAGCTGCTTCAGATCACCCCAACGGCCGTCACATTGCTTGATCCCGAGGACGACGTTGTCATGAGCAGGTGGGAGGCGCCGCAAGGGAAATCTATCACCAGAGCTTCCGCCAACGACAAATGGGCGCTGGTAGCAGTTGAAGGAACCACTCTGGTTTCGTTGAATCTGTTGCAAAACCTCGCAGTCCGGTCTAAAACAACGCAGCAATTGTCGACTTCGGAGCGACCAGACCAGATATCCTGCATTCATGCAGCCCGTGATCCACAAGACTTGGGAGTTATTGGGTGGTGGTCGTCGGGTCGAATATCCTTAGTCGACATGGCTTCGTTGGACTCAATCCACGGAGAGTCTATGAGGCCAACCGAGGATAGCTCGACGGTCCCTCGCGACGTAGCGCTCGTCCAACTCCATCCACCAGAAACATCTGGCCCCACGCTCCTCGTCGCCATGGAGGATGGCACCGTTGTTACTTTCAATGTTTCCATCAAGGGATTTGCCGTATCTGGTCGGAAGAGTGTCACCCTAGGAAGCAGCCCGGCTCGATTACATGTTCTGCCACTCGAGGGCGGGATTTGCGAGGTATTTGCAACGACCGATCACGCCAGCCTCATCTATAGTTCCGAGGGCCGGATCATTTATTCAGCAACCACCGCCGATGACGCAACATTCGTCGCCCCTTTCAACTCACACGCTTTTCCAGGCTCGATCGTCGTATCGACGGATGAGCATGTGCGAATATGCCTCGTCGACAAGGTACGAACGACGCATGTGAGGACGTTGAATGTGTCTGAAACAGTGAGGAGAGTGGCTTATGCCCCTACGCTCAAAGCGTTTGGGATTGGTTGTATAAAGAAGGAGTTGGTTGGCAACGAAGAGGTAGTCACAAGCACTTTCAAGCTTGTCGATGAAATCCTGTTCGCTGAGCAAGGACACCCATTCTTACTGGATGCATCACCCTTCCTGGAAGTCACGGAATGCGTGATTAGGGCAGAGTTGACGGATATGAGCGGCAATCCAGCAGAACGCTTCATTATCGGAACAAGTTTCGTCACGAACGGTCAAGTGCAAGCGGGAGACGACATCCAAGGACGGATCTTGGTCCTTGGTGTTGACGAAAATCGTCAAGTTTACCAGATCATGGCCCGCAACCTGAAAGGCCCTTGCCGCTGTTTAGTGGTGAGCGACGACTACGTCTTCGCGGGTTTGGCCAAGAGTGTCGTCGCGTATCAGTTCGTGCAAGAGACCAATACCGCCGGGTCTTTCAAGAAACTCGCGACGTACCGACCATCTGGATACCCGGTAGATTTGGACATGGCAGGGAACACGCTTGGCGTTGTCGACTTGATGCAGTCCCTATCCTTGGTCGAGTTCATCCCGCCCAAGGACGGGAAGAAGGCGAAACTCGTTGAGAAAGCTCGACACTACGAACCCGAATGGGTGACCTCGGTTCGTCATCTTGGGGACGAGAGATGGCTCTTGGCAGATGCACAGGGGAACCTCATTGTGCTTCAGCAGAATTTGAATGCCGCAACTGAGGAAGATGGGAGGAGGTTGGAAGTGACAAGTGAGATCCATCTTGGAGAACAGGTCAATCAGATCCAAAGGCTCCATGTCGCCAGCAGCGAAAGCTCCATCGTGTCTCCAAAGGCATTCTTGGCAACAGTAAGTGGTCGGCACATGCATTCCTCAGACACCCGTGCTAACACAATGCAGACGGAAGGATCCCTTCACCTATATGGTGACATTTCGCCTGGTTTCCAAGATCTTCTCCTAACATTTCAATCACAACTCGAAGCACACATCGATACACCGACCGGCCTCGAATTCCAACGGTGGCGTGCGTTCCGAAACGGATCCAGAGAGAGTGATGGTCCATACCGGTTCGTTGATGGAGAGATGGTGGAGAGGTTCCTGGATATGGGCGAAGCGATGCAAGAGTCGGTATGCAAGAACCTCGGCCAGACGGTTGAATACATGCGAGGCATTGTCGAAGAGCTGAAACGGCTACATTGATAAGAGGAAGGACTCTGGGTTGTATTTACACGAAGAAGTGGTCGTCATGTACATATCTTGCACGGATCTTGGCCTGGTTTGGATCCTGGCATCCCCTGGCCCTAGTTGGTGGTGAAGGACGAAAGGGTCGACAATGATTGGTCCGAGGGTCTGACACAAAGACAACGGCTGGGTGCAATTGAGCCGCTCTCGGGGCCGATAAAGACGTGACAAAATCGGAGGCACGACATAGAGGTGTAAATAGAAGCAGAAAGCTCAAGACCACGAGCTAATCCAGTCTCAATGGCTTGTTGTGGTTTCTCGATTTCCTCATGGCCATGACTGCATTCTTGGTGGCTCCAAATATCCCGGAAGAGTCCGGAAGCCCCACCCGACATCGACCGGACCAATGGCAAGCCCTCAATTTCCGAGCTCACCTCTGATTTGGCAGCCTGAGGCCGCACTTTTCACCCAAAACTTTCGGCAAAGCATCATCAGCCGATAGCACCCAAGGAAAAGACCTCAACCCTTCCCTTCGAACGACCCCCTCCCGCCAACGCCACCATCCCGACCCTCACGATGGCGACTCTCGCGACCGCTTCCCGCCTCTGCCTGCGCCAGGCAACCCAGTCGGCCGTGCCCGCCGTGCGCGCCATCAGCACCACCGCCGTGCGACCCGGCAGCGCGACGGCCTCGGCCTACTCGAGCCCCTTCAAGGGCGAGAGCAAGGGCTCCCAGATCCCCAACTTTGGCGCCTACGTCTCCAGCAGTAAGGGCGAGAACAAGAACAAGCTGTACTCGTACTTCATGGTCGGAGCCCTCGGTGCCGTCAGCGCCGCCGGCGCCAAGAGCACCGTTCAGGGTGGGTTGAAATCTTGGGTCCTCCGGATGCCTTGCCATTGAGATGCAATTGGGCCTCCCAATGGCTTGCAATGCGTCCGGAACGGTCAATTGATGGTGCTGACGATGGATTTTCGCAGAGTTCCTCGTGAATATGTCCGCCTCCGCCGACGTTTTGGCCATGGCCAAGGTCGAGGTCGATCTTAGCTCCATCCCCGAGGGCAAGAACGTGAGTCGTCTTGGGTCGGACAACAACACGACGCCATGCTAAAAGCGAGACCAGGTCATCATCAAGTGGCGAGGAAAGCCCGTCTTCATCCGACACCGAACCCAGGAGGAGATCGACTCCGCCAACAAGGTCAACATTAGCTCTCTCCGAGACCCCGAAAACGATGCCGACCGTGTGAAGACCCCCGAGTGGCTTGTCATGCTTGGTACGTTTCGCGATACACGATGCATTCTTTGCTTCCAGAACGACGACCCAATTGATCGATGCTAACATATGATATCAAGGTGTCTGCACCCATCTTGGTTGTGTCCCCATCGGCGAGGCCGGTGACTATGGTGGCTGGTTCTGCCCCTGCCACGGTTCTCACTACGATATCTCCGGCCGAATAAGGAAGGGACCTGCTCCTCTCAACCTCGAGATTCCCGAGTACGATTTCCCCGAGGACGGCAAGCTGGTTGTCGGTTAAACAGGTCACGGGATGTACGAATATCTTCGGGGAGAGAGGGAAGGCACATTTCATCGCGAAGGAGAGGGAGGGGGCAGAGTATAGACGGTCGAGGAGGAGACGACACATGTCCCGGTGGGCGCACCTGCTGTTTCTTAGACGTGGCCTTGGTCCATTGTATAAAAATAAAACGTCCTAGGAAAATTCAGTCAACGGCTCGGTAGGGAGACATGGGATGGGAGTGCACGAGGCGAACCCCGCCTGGGTATGAGAAGCTTGATAATTGGCATATCTTCTTTTGTACAAGCCTTCGAGTTTTTGGTTTGTGATGTGAGATGATACGCGAGCGAGCAGACGTTCAGGGGCTCTTCCACCCTGAACAAGGTGTGGTTAAGAAATAATCACAAGGATGCAACAATTTGAAGGCCCCTTAGTAGGTTCGGGGATATGCATCATGTCATTCGGAAGCAGGCTCTCATCACGCATAACATAGACAGTGACAATTCGATTACCGAGAATACAAGGTGTCATGAGACATACACGAGCCAGTTCTATTTTTTATACCCTGACATCCGACTCATTACAATTCATCAGTGACCATGTCCGTCATCAGCCTGCTGCTCGGGATCCAACTTGATCAGGGTATCGATTCGCATAATGCTGATGCAAGCCTCGACAGCACTCTTGAGCTGTCGAATCTTGCTAATGCTGGGCTCCAACACGCCGAGCTTCACCTCGTCCACAATCTTGCCGCGGGTGAGGTCCAAGCCGTAGTTCTTGTAGCTCTTCTTCTTGGCAATGGTCTTGGGGTCGTCGTTCGCATCGCTCTCCTGGATGCGTTGCGATTGGGCGTGCGCTGATCGCAGCTTGGCGACCAGCTCGGCGGCGTCCTTGGCGGCATTGACACAAAGAGTCTTGGGGATGACGAGAAGGGATTGGGCAAACTCGCCAATGGCCAGCTGCTCTCGGGAGCTCACCGTGCTGGCAAACTCCTCGAGGAAGATGTGAAGGGCGGTCTCAACAGCACCGCCGCCAGGGACAATGCTGCCACTCTCGAGAGTGCGCTTGACCGCGCAAAGAGAATCGTGAACGGAACGTTCCATCTCGTCAAGGGTAAAGTCGTTGGGTCCTCGGAGAATGCACGAGGCTGAGGAATGAGACTTGGTTCCCTTGATCAAAATGCATTCATCGTCAGAAATGCGCTCTTGAACAACCTCCTCGGCAAAACCAAGGTATGAAGGGTCGAACTTCTCGTCGCCATTCAGGTCGGAAAGTGTGCTGAGCAATGTAGCGCCGGTGGCCTTCGCAATTCGTCGCAAGTCCTCCTTCTTACATCTCCTCACACCCATAGCACCCCTCTCGACAAAGGTCTTAAGCACAAGGTCATCAATGCCCTTAGTGGTAAGAATAACGTTTGCGCCAGCCTTCAGGATCATGTCCACCCTCTCGAGAATCATGCCAGACTCTCGTGCTCGAATCTGTTCAAGCTGTTGGGGGTCGTCGACGGTGATTTGCACTCCCAACTTCATGCGCTCCTTCTGTAGGTTCATATCCAAAACGGCGATCTTGGCGTCCTGGATACGGGTAGGCATGGCCTGGGAGGCAACGGTGCAGTTCAGGGCATAACCCTTGACCAGGACGGACTCGAGGGTGCTCTTTCCGTGGGCCTTGAGGATGTTGACAGCCTTGACGGGGTATTTCACTTCGTTTCGGTTGTTAGTAGACTTGACGGCTAGCATGGCGTCAACGACCATGTTGGAGAAGAACTCGGAGTCGGCGCCAATGATCTTGCTGGACATGGATGTCTTGGCGATATTGAGCAGAGATTCCCGGCCGAGATTTTCCACCTTGATGCTGACGTTCTCGTTGAGGTACTTGACGGCTTCGCGGAGGGCAAGTCGGTAGCCCGTGATGATGGTCGTGGGGTGTATCCTGTTCCTCATCAACTCGTTGCCTCGTCGGAGGAGCTCGGCGGCGATGAGGACTACTGAGGTGGTGCCGTCACCAACCTCCTTGTCTTGTTGGTGTGCAAGATCGACAAGGATCTTGCCAGCAGGGTGTTCAACATCGAGGAGACTGAGGATCGTGGCGCCGTCGTTGGTTACGGTGACATCCTACGTTCGCGGTGTGAGAAGGGGAGATATCGCCAAGTCCGGGGAGAGAACATACACCAATATCGTCCACCATCATCTTGTCGAGACCGCTGGGGCCGAAAGAGCTCTTGACGACATTTGCGATGGCTTGGGTAGCGGAAACTGGCAAACAGTTGCGTCAGCATGTGTTCGAGGAGCAATGAGTCCATCACCGCTGCATGGCGGCCCCCCACATTCCCCCCCTAACATAGTCGACCTACCATTCTGATCGCGGATATCTGAGCCAGAAATCTTTTGGCCACCCAAGAAAAGGGTGCCATTTCGGGGCTGCTCGAACATGGAAGCCATATCTGCAGCTTTTTGGGGCGTCGACGGGTGGTGACTGCGGCGTCAACGGGAAAGAAGGGGAGCGGAATGTCGAAGTGTCTGGAAATTCTGCCTGGCTCCAGAAGCTGTGAAGCTCCTTCTGGCTTTGCAGTTGCCCCTCGACTTTTTTGTCGGAGGGGAGCGTTGTTCCGGCGCCGGGAGCCCTTCCGATGTCAGGCACGGACCAGGGCGATTGTGATTGCCCCTCCATTGGCTGGGTGTCAAATTTGGGCCTGAATTTTTGGTGGGTGGTGTCGCTGCCCCTCCTTCCTCGCCCGCAAGACACAGCTGAGAGCGAGACTGCGGGGCAAGAGTCACTGCCGACTCCGCGTCGACTCATATCTTCTTCTTCCCTCCACTACAGATATCTTGGCCTTTGTTGCTATTTTCGACGTATTTGTGGCTATAAAGCATACCAGAGCTGCCTCTCCAGCTTCGCCCTCCTCATCTTCTTTATCATCCAACCTAAGAACGTTTTCATCCCGCAACAATGTCTGAGGGCGCCCCTGCTGAGCCATCGAAGAGCGCCTTGAAGAAGGCCGAGAAGCAGGCCCGCCTCGCTGCCGAGAAAGCTGCAAAGGCCGCAAAGCAGGCTTCGCTCCCCGTCGTCGGTGGCAAGAAGACGGACGAAATCATCGGTATTACCGCTTCCAAGTCCGAAAACTTCCCACAATGGTACCAGGAGGTTGTTCTCAAGGCCGAGATGGTGGAGTACTACCAGGAAATCTCCGGCTTCTTCATTCTCCGTCCTTTGTCTATGCACATTTGGAACGAGATTCGCAAATGGTTCCAGGCTCATATTGAGGAGATGGGAGTCGAGGAGACCAACTTCCCCATTTTCCTTTCCTCCAAGTCGCTGGAGAAGGAGAAGGACCACGTCGAAGGTTTCGCTCCTGAGCTCGCTTGGGTCACCAAGGCGTAAGTCGGCCAATGACTAGTGTATGCGCGGTACGCTTACGTTTGATAGTGGTGACAAGGACCTCGAGGTTCCCGTCGCAGTCCGTCCAACCTCCGAAGCCGTCATGTACCCCTACTACAGCAAGTGGATTCGAAGCCACCGAGATCTTCCCCTCCGTCTCAACCAGTGGAACTCTGTCGTTCGTTGGGAGGCGAAGCAGACCACCCCTTTCCTTCGAACTCGAGAATTCCTCTGGCAGGAGGGCCATACCGCTCACCTGACTGAGGATCTTGCAGGCAAGGAAGTGCTGGAAATCCTTGAGCTCTATGCCGGTGTCTACGAGCAGCTGCTGGCTGTTCCTGTCGTTCGAGGCCGAAAGACTGAGAACGAAAAGTTTGCCGGTGGTTACTACACCACCACCGTCGAGGGCTACATTCCTTCCAACGGCCGCGGTATTCAGGGTGCCACTTCCCACGCCCTGGGCCAGAACTTCAGCAAGATGTTCGACATCACCGTCGAGGACCCTGCCAACAAGGGCTCGCACATCAACGTCTGGCAGAACTCCTGGGGTCTCTCGACCCGTGTCATTGGTGTCATGGTCATGATTCACGGTGACGACAAGGGTCTTGTTCTTCCTCCTCGCGTTGCCAAGGTTCAATCCGTCATCATTCCTGTCGGTATCAACAAGAACACCACCCCTGAGGCCCGGGCGAAGCATGAGGACCAGGTCGCCGAGATTCGGGCTACTCTGAAGAAGGCCGGCATCCGCGTCGAGTCCGATTGGCGCGATGGTTACACCCCCGCCTGGAAGTTCAACGACTGGGAGCTCCGGGGTGTTCCTCTTCGACTTGAGTTCGGACCCAAGGATGCGGCCAAGGAAGTTGTCAGCTACGCTCGACGCGATACTGGTGAGAAGGGATCCATTCCCCTGACTGAAATCACCACCAAGGTCCCCGAGCTTCTCGAGACGATCCAGAAGGACATGTACAACAAGGCCGAGACTGCTTTCCGTGAGCACCGCATTCAGATTACTAACTGGGATGAGGTCCTCCCTGCTCTTGACAACAAGAACGTTGTGCTCATCCCCTTCTGCGGTGAACCCAAGTGCGAGGATCGCATCAAGGAGCTGACCACGCGTACCGACGATCAGCCCGATGTCCCCGAGAACCAGAAGGCCGCCACCATGGGCATGAAGAGTCTGTGTGTTCCCTTCGAACAGCCCGAGGGCATCGTCGCTGGCGAAACCAAGTGCCTCAACCCTGAGTGTGAGCGCAATGCCGATAAGTGGACCATGTTTGGACGAAGCTACTAAGGGCGTGATTTTCAATGGGGAGCGAGAGGAGTTGGCTCGGAATGTTTATGATACTTATGTGACTGATTACGGCCTGACGTGACAATGACCAGGGGGTCATGGGAAGAGGGTAGAAAAGGAGTTAGATGAAGAGGATGGGAGTTGAATCATGAGTGATCTACTTCTATTGAGTTCTCTCACTCTAGATAGTCTAACACCAAGCATATTTTTCGCTGGCAACCCACGCTATCTGGTCTACAGAACCAGGGCCAAACCATTGCAAACTCGCCAGGTTCTCGCTCTCTCTGTCTTTGAGCTTGGCGCCCATTTCCTTGATGCCCAAAGCCGCATTCTTGACTCGCTCGTCAGGATTCCAAATCTCGGCCTTTGCGCACAACCACTCGGGGGCTTCGTTTTGCGCAACGCTTACAATAGCTTTGAGGGCCTTTGCCAGTTCCTCGTCTGGGATGCCCTCGTCCTCAATTACAAGCCGCAGGAAGTACAATGTATTCTTTTCCGGCTTGGCTTTGCCGCCGTAGAAAGCGCGGGTCCAAATCGCCCAAACACGCGACTCGGGGCGGTTGGTTGGTGTGTAGATGGCGCCTCGAATAGATGGCGTTCGCGAAAAGATGTGCTTGCACATGAAGTCTTCGCGGAAGAGATGCCACTTGAGAGTTTCGAGATCGGGGATGACGGCGGCTCGAGTGTGCGAGGAGGGTTGAAAGAGCTTCTTGCGCAGGAGCTCTTCGTCTCTGGCTGCGAGGTTGGCAAGATGGTCGAAGGTGATGAGTTCGAGGTCGCTGTCGGGTTCAACCGAGGCCTGGGTAATGGGGAATTGGAGATATTCGCTTGGGAACACCTTCCAGCCGATTTTGCTATAGAATTGCTTGCCGACGTCGGACCAGAGAACGGAAAAGACAGCGTCTCGGTCGTCGTCCTGTTGTTGGGCTCGGAGACGCTCGGCGAAGATCTTCATCATCCGGCTGGCGTATCCATTCCCTCGATACTCGTCGGGGGTAAAGACGCTTGCAACACCATAAGAAGTGACTTCCTTGACGGAACCGTCTTCGCCGGCAACCAGAGCCCGCTTCTTGTAGCTCTCGAAGCAGGACAGGATGGGCCGGCTGTTGGGGTCCAGGTCCCCCTGTGTGAGGATCCAGCTCTGCAGGCCCCCGTTGCGAGAAAGGGGTGAATCCAAGAGATATTCTTCTCTCTGTACATATTCCTCCTCAGTCAGGGCGGCGCCCCATGTGGGATGAGTTGATTGCCAGATGCGACTTCGCTCAGAGTCGGTGGGGTTGGCGAGGACCAGCTCGAGGGAAGGGTTGTTTGCAGCCATTCTGGAAGGAGACGATGGATTTCGGGGATACAATTGGCGACGGACAGTCGAAAAGAAGATGGATTGAGGATGGACAAGTCCGAAGCAGATGGATTGAGAATTGAGCTTCTTTTATACTATCCTGAGGTTCGGTCAACTACGCCTTTCGCAACTGCCTGCCTTCTCGAGGCTCGCCCTGAGGACAAGCAAGGCCCCGCCCCCGCGTTGGAACTTACCCTGTATTCGTGTCGGCGATCTAGTCTGGTTTGGGATGGAGCACTGCGATGCTAGTTATTGGTTTTGGATTCGCCTTGATTGCCCGTTCATATTTTAGATCTATACTTTGCATCCTTGGGATCTTCTACACTGTGGTGGTGTTTAGAGAGGTGCACTTTTGTAGGTGGAACAAAGACGGCGAACGCGATAGGAGCAGCTAACTACCTACGTGTCTACGTTTTGTGAAGTCGGGAATTGACAGAGGTACATAGGTTTACAATCAATATGAAGAATAGAAATAAATATGTTTGTTTAATAATTTTCAATAATTCAAACATCTATCATGCCCTTGATTAATGACAATCTTGCAGCAACTTCACATGCGTGGTGGGGTAGCCGTTCCTTTGTCTCGGCACGTCACGAACGAAAGGCGGAGGGGCATCTGAGCTCAGCTAATTAATACTCTGTGCAAAAACCTCCCAGTTCCAACCACCAACCGCCCAACTCCCCGCCATGGCATTGCCTCTTCCCTCGGGACTCGTCCCCTCCGAGGTCGCTTTCCTCTGCGAGATGGAGCTGGTGACAATTGTCCCTCGTCAGCGCCTCGATAGCATCGACCTTCTTTCGGTGAGCGCGTCTCAGCTGGACCCGTTCTGCCCTCCCTTCTCCTCGACTTCTGACAATGCCAACAGGGCTCGACGCCTGCGCTCCGCCCCCCGCATCGATGCAATTTGCCATTATGGCTGGCCCTGCTCCTGAAGAAACAGCGCAGAGCTAGCATCTTGGCCCCTCCGTGGATGCACCCCGATTCGTTACGCGAAGTTATCCACCACGAAACCAAGATCGATACGAAAGGCTGGGCGCCTCCTCCGCCGCCACCTGCCCGAGCCGATGGCTACGGAAACGCCCAAAGAGTGAATTCGTTCTCGGATGGCGAGGTAATCTTGTCGCCGCCATTCCTACCTTCCTGCACCGCCGACGCCACATCCGGAGCCCTCCCATACCACTGGTTCGAGTTCGCAGAGATGCTCCTCGCGCACGCGTCGGACGACATAACCTCCTCGGCCGAAGTTCGGTCGCTGCTTCGCGACCTGCAGGAGGTGAGGGCGGCCAAGATGCGCGCAAGTACGGCCGAGCTGGAGAACGGGGTCGACGGCGTCATGAGCTTGCGGGGAGTCGGCGCGATGGAGCTCGCTGAGAGCCGTGGATTTGTCACGGGCGTCGTCGATGGCGTGAGAAAGGTCGGAGCAAGCATCGAGGCCAAGCGGCGCGAGGACGAAGCAAGAGCTCTGGGAGATGGTGGGGATGACGGGGAGAGTGACGATGAAATGGCTCTGTGAGCCACGAAGAACAGCACTGGCAAGTCAGTTTGGGGACTTGGAAAAGTTTGGATATGCACATGTTACGGATTAAGGAGTTTTGTTGGTTCAAACACGGAGTAAGTTGCATCTTTTCTATACTATACTTGTCCAGTCAAGTCTAATCGCTTCCAGTTACGCCTCGCTCAGAAACAAAAATGCCGCCTCGTATCCCATCATTCAACTCGCCCTTCACAATAATTTCCTCTGAAGTCGATCCATGGCCTTCTTGAGAGGGTGTGTCCTCACCGTTCCATACTCTGGGACTTCCGGCTCAGGCTCCATATTGACGTCCCCGTCAGGGTCTTCCTCAGCAGCCATGTACGCATCCATCCTCTGGCCATATATAGCCCAATTTCTATGCCACGTGGCATGGCACGAATGACAGGGCCTTGGATGATCGCAGTTGTGGACCACGGTGCAGTCAGGACTGAGGACATGGTATTGTTCATACCATGCTTGACTGAGTCGGGCTCGCAAGAGCGAACCATGCAACCCAGGGATTTCTCCAGGGAATTCGCTATCGCCATTTGTTAGTTTTACCGCAGCATAGGTAACAACAATTGATGAGACTTACTTTTCGGGGATAGCCTCCTCCAAACTCGCTGGAGGATTCTCCCGGACAGCCTCCTGAGAAACCTCAACCTTTTGTTCCACGGGAACGGACGTTTCGAGTTCTCTCTCACTGACAACCACCTGAGAAACCTCAACCTCTTGTTCCGCGGGAACGGACGTTTCGACTTCTCTCTCACTGACAGCCACCTGAGAAACCTCAACCTCTTGTTCCACGGGGATAGACCATTCGACTTCCGTCTCCCAGTCAAGCTCCTGCCGACCCTCCAATTCCGATTGCGCGGGGATTGACTCACGACTTTCCCCCTGCGATTGATCGAGCTGCGACGCATCGTCAAACGATTGCGATTGGGTGGGATGAAGAGGACCGTAGTTGGCCTCCAGGTCGTCCAGAAGATCAAGGCTGCCCCATTGAGGTGAGCCGGGCCGAGAGGATTCATCCGCGCTATCTTGATTTGGCTGATCGGGCTGCGGTGCATCGTCAAACAGTTGCCTTCGCTCAGGATGAATAGGACCATAGCTGGCCTCCAGGTCAGGTAGCAGCTCAGGGCCGCCCATTTGGGGTGAGCCGGACCGAGAGGGTTCACATGTGTTTTCCCCTTCCGATTGATTAGTGTGCCACGAATCGTCAAATAGTTGCCTTCGTTCAGGATGAATAGGACCATAGCTGGTCTCCGGGTCGGTTAGAAGCTCAGGGCCGCCCATTTGGGGTGAGTCGGGCTGAGAGGGTTCATACGCGCTTTCGCCTAGCGATCGATCGGGCTGTGGTGCATCGTCAACTGCCTGCCTTGGCGGGGAGTGAGTAGGGCTGAAGCTGGCCCCTGGGTCGACTGGAAAGTCAAAGCTGTCCATTTGGGATAGGCTAGGCTGAGAGGTCTCATACGATTGATCGGCCTGCGGCGCATCGTCACCTGTCTGCCTTTGCGGGGACTGAATAAGCCTGAAGCTGGGCCCCGGGTCGGTTGGGAACTCAAGGCTGTCCGTTTGGGATGGGCTGGACTGAGAGTATTCATACGATTGATCGACCTGCCACGAATCGTCAAACTGCTGCATTCGTTCGGGATGAAGAAGACCCAAGCCGGCCGCCGGGTCGGTCGGAAACTCAAGGCTGTCGTCCCTTTGGGATGAGCCGGGCCGAGAGGATTCATGCACGCTTTCCCCGTGCGATTGATCGGGCAGCCACGCATCATCAATTGTCTGCCTTCGTGGGGCATGAAAAGGACCGAAGGCCCCGAGGACGGTTGGAGGTTCAAGGTTGTCCCTTTGCGATGAGCTAGGCCGAGAGGAATCCAACAGCCGCGCGTTGTCGAGGGTTTGCCTATGCGTCGATCGAAAGGGAATTCGAAAACGATCCCTCGGATCGGCTGCCGTCTGAGATTGCTTGGATTCAATCGACTCAAGAAAGCTTTTCGCAACGCTATCTCCCTGACTGGGTGGAGGCGTGCGGTTGAAGCTGCTCCTCTGGGCAAAGCTAGGCTGAGAGGGCGCAAGGAAATCGAAGTTTGGTCTGGGCTGAGCGGACGGAATATCGAAGCTCTCCGCCGGGGGGACGGTTTGAGAGCTGCCCGTCTGAGGTTGACTAGGCTGAGCGAAGCTGGGAAAGGGGTCCTCGGGGTTAGCTCCTCGACTGGGCTGAGACGACTGAAATGATGGCGCGCCAAAGACTTGATTCAGGCTTTGTCGAGAGCGCGAACCAAAGGCCCACGTCTGGCCCGCCTGGGGAGCCGCGGTTTGGGAGCTGTCTGCCTGGAACGGGTTATAAGGCTTGGCCTCAGGGTTAAGTTCTTGACTGGGCCGGGAGGGCGAACCAAAGACCTGCCCTTGGCTTGTCTGGGGAACCACGGTTTGGGAATTGTCCGTCTGGAACAGGTCGTAAGTCGCGCCATCCTCTTGGCTCGTCTGGGGAACCACCGTTTGGGAGCTGTCTGGTTTGGAAAAGCTGATCTGGGGCAGTTCAACGAAGCTTCGGGGTTGAGCGGATGGAATATCGGAGCCTAGCGACGGAGGGATGTCAGACTCGCAACTTTGCGTCTGAGAGATAACACTCTCAAAGCTTTGCGCCTGACGGATTAAGCTATCAAAGATTTGCGTCTCCTGGGTGGCAGTCGCGAAACTTTCCGTTCCGGCATAATCGGACCGGGCCTCGAAAAAGCTCTCCGTCAAGTGCGGTCCCTGCATAGCTGGATGCGGTCGAGGAGAACGCTCCAGGTCGCGCATGGGCTGGGGTTCAACATCGGCCATCTGGCTGGGCAAAGAAGACGTCGAATAGCTCGGAAGAAAGTTGTCGCCCTGACCCGGTGGAGGGACTCGCAAAAGGCTGTTCGTCGGGGTTGGACTGGATCGCGCAGTTAGACTCGGGAGGCGTTTGGGGCAGCTGAGGCGATTGAGGCGCTCGGGGGGGATCATACCAGAACAGGTCCTCGTCTGCGGCTTCCTCGAGAGGCCCGGACGGAGGAGAACGAACGAAGCGACGCTTCGCCCTTTCGTCGGACGAGTTGGAAGACGAGATTTCGACTTCCGACGCCTTTCTCTTGCGCGGGGACTGGTTGAGGCTCGACCGGGGCTGGGCACAGGTTGGCGTGTTTACCCCCTGAGGCGGCGGAGTAGACTGTGTGTTGCTACTGTCTTGGGGCCGTGGGCTGGACGGCGTGTTCTCGCTGCCCTCGCCCTCATTGCTCTGAGGCGGGTTGTCGCCGCTGGGTGTGTTGTCAGCGCTGCTCGATCGGCTTTCATTCTTAGGCCTGGCGGTCGAGACGCTGTCACTGGGTGATGCCTCATCATCAGCCTCGTCTCCGCTCTCACTGCTATCTGACTCGTCTTGGCTCTCGCTGCCATCCGACTCGTCTCCGCTCTCGCTGTCATCCGACTCGTCTCCCTCACCCTGAATAGCGCGCCTGAGGCGAGCTTCGCCCACCTCGCCGAACGGGCCCGAGAGAGCCGCAGTCGGGAGCTGGCGTGGCGCAAAGGCATCCGGCTGAGCAGGGCTGTTGAGTCTCAGATCACCGGGTCTGACCTCGCCGAACGGGCCTGCGAGGGCTGCACCGGGGAACTGTGGAGGCGCGAAGAGGTCGGGCTGCGAACTGCTGGAGCCGTCGACGCTGTCTGGGATGGTCGAGGGTCTGGGGCTTCGAGGGGGGCGGGCGCCTGCGAGTTCTTCTAGGTTAACCTCTCCGAACGGGCCTGAACGAGCGGCGTTGGGGAGCTGTGCAGGGGCGAAGAGGTTTTCGGGAGAGGCGTTGCTCTTGGGGGCGCTTCCGTGAGAGGAGCTTCCCGTAGGAGAGCTTCTATGAACAGAGCCTCCATGAACAGAACCTCCGTGCATAGAACTAGCACGAGGCGAGCCTTGACCGGGAGAGCCTTGGCCGGGAGAGCCTTGGCCGGGAGAAGCCTGACTAGAAGAGCTTTCACTCGAGGAGCTCTTGGGAGAAGACAAAGGTTGGGGTTGAACAACGGGAGGTGGAGGGGCCACTGCCAACTGCTGACGTACCTCTTGACTTGTGAAGGACTCTGGTTCAGCAGGCAGTTCACCGATGGGTCGACCCCTATCGTCAAGCCCTCTCATCAACGAAGGGGCATCTTGCAGGCGCGCCCGAGAGCGAGTCAGCCTTACGCTTTGGGTAGGCTGGGATCGCTGAGATGATTGGGACCGTTGAGACGGCTGTGATGGCTGAGAAGGTTGTGCCTGCCGAGACGGTTGAGAAGGTTGCGCTCGCCTGCCTCGCTGGGATCGACCGCCGCGGGTCTTTGGGGGCATTTTGAAGGGTTATTCGCTAAGACCGAGGGAGGATATGTTGGTATATACTGGTATTTGCCGGTAAATGTCGGCGATGGTAGGCGTTTGAATCCTGGCTCGTGTCTGAATGCTGAGCCATAGTGAGAATATCTGCAGGATTTTATACTATATAGCCTGGGAGATTGTGGAAACGACCGAAGAGTAGACCTGGAAGTCCTGGAGATGAGCATAAAAGAGACACAAAGGCGCTCTCACGGCAAGGTACAAGAGGACATCTGAACAAGGAGACATTGTTTGCTGTGCGGGAGAGGCGCCTAAAGGGGAGCTGCAGAATTGGACAAAGACACAATGCAAGGCGCAGTGAGTTGTTCTGGGACGTGCTTGCGGTTATGGAAACTGTGCAGCGGCTTCTCACAGATTTCTTGCAATTGAATTTGTTCATCACCAGAATAATGCAAAGGGGATGAATGTTACAATGTTCTGGCTGACGTAGTGGTGGGCTTGCTTGTAAGGATTCACATTTGGCTTATGTGCTGGCTGCATTATTGGATACATGCGATAGCTTATCCGTAGATGGTCATTGAATGCTTTCAATGCCAAGTGATGAGAGCCTCGTTGAGTAAATAATTAAATAATTGAATAATTACACCATGCACCATAGAACGGGTGATGGACGATGGTTGGTGTTAGATTTGTGGCTGGGTTTGTCGCACACTGAAACTAAGCCTTCCCAAAGCGGTAGGTGAGCTAATGCGCCACCTTCGGTACCTTATCCGCCCTTATCCGTACCTTGCGTCGGGTGCCTGGATCACATCAACAACCCTCCCTCAACATCAACCTTTCCTTCAACCAACCTAGAACCGCGCATCCGACCGCAAATACCCCATCTCAACCCTAATCCTACCTTCCAAGATGAAGTTCTCGCAGGCTTCTCTCCTCGCCGCCTGCCTCCCCGCCGTCTCGGCCCGCTTCCTCGAGACCGCAGAGGCCGATAACGTCATCCTCCACCCTACCGAGGAGACCTTCTTGATCGAGACGGCCCCCGGCGAGACGCAATGGGTCACTGAGGAGGAGAAGTGGGAGCTGCGCCGTGTATGACTTCAATTGTGTTTTTCTCTCGTGATTTCAAGTCTAACAATCCTCGCGCGCAGAATGGCCAGCGTTTCATGGACATCACCAATGCCCGCACTCTCGGCGCCAGCGCCAAGATCCGATCCGCCGTTACCTTCCCCAAGAAGTGCGTCAAGCAAGACGAGGTCGCTCCTCTCGCCGAGAAGCTCGACAAGAAGAACATGAAGGCGAACCTCGAGAAGTTGACGAGCTTCCACACCCGATACTACAAGTCCGAATACGGCCTCCAGTCCTCCGACTGGGTCCTGGAGAAGGTCAACAGCATCATCAAGGACGCCGGCGCCGAGAGCACCGTGTATGCGGAGAGCTTCCCTCACAACTGGCAACAACACTCCGTCATCGCGACGATCCCCGGCCAGTCCAACGAGACGGTTGTCATTGGCGCTCACCAAGACTCCATCAACCTCTTCCTACCCTCCATCCTCGCCGCTCCTGGCGCCGACGACGATGGTAGCGGCACGGTTACCACCATGGAGGTGTTCCGCGCTCTCCTCAACTCCAAGGATGTTGTCGAGGGTAATGCCGCCAATACCATTGAATTCCACTGGTACAGGTATGTGATGCTGGTTTCAGATCTGCTAAATGACTAAGCTGACTGGCTTTAGTGCCGAGGAGGGTGGTCTGCTGGGATCCCAGGATATTTTCAAGTCCTACGAGGCCGCCGGCCGAGATGTCAAGGCGATGCTCCAGCAAGACATGACTGGCTTTGTCCAGAAGACGCTTGACTCGGGTAAGCCCGAGAGCGTCGGCGTCATCACCGACTTTGTCGACCCTGGCCTGACGTCGTTCATCAAGACGGTCATTGAGGAGGTTCGCACCCCTGGCGTAATTTCGAGACCTTCGCATGCTAACATGAACAGTACTGCAACATCCCTTGGGTCGAGACCAAGTGTGGCTATGCCTGCTCCGACCACGCCTCTGCCTCCAAGGCTGGCTACCCCTCGGCCTTTGTGATCGAGTCCACCTTTGAGAACTCCGACCCCCATATCCACACCACCGACGATAACATTAGGTATCTTTCGTTTGACCACATGCTGGAGCACGCTCGCATGACTCTTGGTCTCGTTTACGAACTTGGCTTCTTCGAGTTTGCCGACGAGTCCAAGGAGCAGTGGAGCGATTTGTAGGGTGTTTTCTGAAGATTGGCTTGGATGGCGTGTGCACTGTTGGGATATGGCTGGTGAGCGAGGAGCTTGGTTTTGCATTATAGAATACGACAGATAGAAAGAATCATCTTGAACGTCCCTTTGGTTGGTCATGAAGCACATAATGAAACATATATTGACACGAAACCTTTTATCAGGTTGCTAACTTTTCCATGTCCTCTATAACCAAATCCCCTGCGCCGTCTTATAACTTCCGAAATCACAGCTACTTTTACCCTTGCCCCAACACCGACAACACACAATCACTGCCCAGATCCGCCATTGGGAGGTTGGGGCGGCGTCCAGCCCTGCTGGCCGTTTTGCGCCTGCTGCTGCATCTGGGACATGAGGGCGGCGAAGAAGGCCGGGTTGACAAAGGGCGCGGCGCCCGGCTGAGCCGGCTGCCCCTGTTGGCCCTGCGCCGGCCAGCCGGGCGGGGGAGGGGGAGCAGCGCCGCCGCTGGGGTTGGGCGGCTGAGGCCACCCGGCGAAGGGGA
>JAMQMW010002426.1:0-15836 GCA_024115155.1 Thelonectria blattea
ATATTTTTTTTTTTTTTTTTTTTTTTTTTGCTTATTTCCTTGTCCTAGATCTTTTGTATTTCTAGCCTCATCCCGATAGCTCAATACCCTCCCGCTCAGCGCCCTGTATCACATATTGGCGTACCTATTTGGGGATGCAGAGTTAGACGGGGTTCTTTTTGTTTTTGTTTTGGGAGGAGGGGTGTTGGAGAGTTCAATATTAAGGTGTTGTTCACGTTTGAGTGGTATACATACTTCTTTGTCGGGTGCCAGATCAAGAGCCAGTTCGCCCTCGGTCGTCTTGAGCGTCGGGTCAGCGCCTTCTTTAAGGAGAGCGAGAGCCGTGTCTCCTAAGGCATGTCAGTTACACACATATCAACATCATGGCGAAGAGAGTGCAAAAGAGAGAAAACGCACCAAATCCCTCGGCAACGGCGTGGTGCAGCGGCGTGTACCCCTCATTATCAGTCGGGTTGAGCGGGCTGCGGTTCTGCAGAAGCAAAAGCACCATGGGCGCGGAGCCGGCGGCGGCGGCGCGGTGGACGGCGTATTGGCCGCGGCGGTCGCGGACGCGCGTAGAGGCCTTGTTGTCGATGAGGATGCGGGCGATGTCGAGGTTCTTTTTGGAGGCGACGAAGTGGAGGGCTGTCTGGGGAGGGTTAGTTAGGATGAGGAGAGGGGAAGAGGAGGGAAAGGGAGGGTTGGGTACTTGTCCGAGGTTATCTGAGGGGTGTGTTAGCGAATAGATGGAAAAGGGGAAGTTGGATTGGGTGCTTGTTCGTACTCTTCTGGTTCACGTCGGCGTCCTTTTGGAGGAGAAGCTTGACTACGGCTTCGCTCTCGGGCACGCTGGCCGAGATCATGAGCGGTGACCATCCACTGTCGTCCTGCCACGAGTGATATTAGCCTTCTCGTCTTTCTATCCATCCCTTCTCGCACCGAGATCTCACCTGCACATCCGGATCAAACCCCTTTTGGTTGGCGAGCAGAAGCACAATGTCCAAGCTGTTGGACGAGGCCGCCCAGTGCACGGGATACCGCCCGTCGTCGTCCTTTTGCTTGGAGAGCTTTGGATCCGTCTGTTGGGGGGGATGTTAGATGCTGAGGTGTATGAGGGAGGGGATTGCTTGGTGATTGTTCGAACCTTTAATAGGCCCTCGGCGACGAGGACTAAGACGATGATGTTAGTCAGGGTCCAGGGATCAGATGAGGAGGCACTTGGGAGAACTCACGTCGGCCCTCGCGGGCTGCAGTGTGGAGGGGGAATTTATCATTGTCGGGGTCCATTTTGGGTGAGATTAGTGAGATGAGAATTGGTGATGTATTGTGTTTAGAATGATTGAATGTCGACTCAATGATTCAATGCAAGTGGTCAGCAGGCAAGCTCTCACTGACGTACGTGGGGGAGGAACCCGAAGCTCACGGAACTTAGCTTACCCCTGTCAAAACTGTGGCGCACCAACCACCAACCCCCATAAACGCCACAACGCGACCTGCACAGCCTCAACTTTTTCCTTTCCGCGTCGCATTGATCATTGAACTTTTGACATCTCGTCAACGTCCATCCTCACGACATCCAACCACCACAACATCGCCATGGAGACTCCCCAAGTCCCCCATCTCGGCGCCCTCGCCGCCCAAAACGCCTCCGTCTCCAGATCCCTCTTCGCCCACGGGCCCGACCGTCCCCAAGCGAAGCGTCCGAAGCTCGACGACGACGCAGCCGCCCAGCAAGATGTCCTCCTGAAGCGCCGCTTCCGCAACGAATACGCGGACGTCGACGTGCTCCCGCCGTCAATCGCGGCCAAGATGCCGACCGGGAAGCCAGGGAAGAAACTCGTTCGGGCTGGCGCGCCGGGGCGGCCGGCTCAGAAGCTGCTCGAGGCTGGACCTGGGGCGAAGACTGCTGCCGGTACTGGAGGAGGAGGAGGAGAGCATAACATGGCCTTGACGACGCGCGGGACGCCCGCGTTCCACCAGCCCAAGCCAGAGTGGCACGCGCCGTGGAAGCTCATGAGGGTCATATCCGGCCACCTGGGCTGGGTGCGCAGCCTGGCCGTCGAGCCGGGCAACAAGTGGTTCGCCAGCGGCGCCGGCGACCGCACCATCAAGATCTGGGACCTGGCCACGGGATCCCTCCGACTGACCCTCACGGGCCACATCAGCACCGTCCGAGGCCTCGCCGTGAGCCCGCGCCACCCGTACCTGTTCTCCTGCGGCGAGGACAAGATGGTCAAGTGCTGGGACCTCGAGACCAACAAGGTCATCCGGCACTACCACGGGCACCTGAGCGGCGTGTACACGCTGGCCCTGCACCCGACGCTGGATGTGTTGGTGACGGGGGGGAGGGACGGCGTGGCGCGGGTGTGGGATATGCGCACGAGGAGTAATATCCATGTTCTCTCGGGACACACGGGGACCGTGTCGGAGCTGGTCTGCCAGGAGGCCGATCCGCAGGTCATCACGGCGTCGCTGGACTCGACGGTGCGGCTGTGGGATCTGGCCGCGGGGAAGACCATGGGCGTGCTCACACATCACAAGAAGGGCGTCCGGGCCCTGGCGGTGCACCCGACAGAGTTTACGTTTGCGACGGGGAGCACGGGGAGCATCAAGCAGTGGAAGTGTCCCGAGGGGGCCTTTATGCAGAACTTTGAGGGGCATAATGCTATCATCAACAGCATGAGCGTCAACGAGCAGAATGTCTTCTTCACGGGAGGTGACTGCACTCTTACATTTACTAAACGAACAATACTGACCGGTCTAGGTGACAACGGATCCATCAGCTTCTGGGACTGGAAGACTGGCCACCGCTTCCAGTCTCTCGACACGACCGCCCAGCCGGGTTCTCTGGACGCCGAGGCGGGCATCATGAGCTCGACGTTTGACCGGTCCGGGCTGCGTCTGATTGTTGGCGAAGCCGACAAGACGAGTAAGTGCGGGCCCCCTCTCTGGAAGAAATCTGGTTCTAACGTTGCTAGTCAAAATCTGGAAGCAGGACGAAACCGCCACGGAAGAGACGCATCCCTTGGATTGGAAGCCCACGCTGGGAATGCGCAAGTTTTAGACCTAGGGTGAGGCACACACACACACACACACATCTAATTAATTACACTGTCCGGATCGTCTATACCCAACCAAACCCGAGACACGGCCCTATACGAGCTTATCTCACAGCCCTTGGGAGCTTATTACACATTTTCATTATACACCGATACCCATGGCCCTCAAGTCTCCGTCGTCGCGAAGCGCCATCTTCACCTCATCGTCGGCAATGGCCAGACGCAACTTGCTCGACCTCTCCGCGCGCTGCGCCTCGAGGTTGATGAGCCCTGCCGCCACCAGATCCAGCGCCGCCGTGTGGATCTGGCCCGGCCGGGACATTTGCCGGTGCGAAGCTCCCCCCGTCTGAGTCCCCTTGAGCCCGCCCGAGAGCAGCTGAGCCATTCCCGGCAGCGCGGGCGGCGCGCGGAGGCAGGCGCGGTGTATCTCGTCGAGAGTCTCGCCAAACGTCGTCTCGGCCAGTCCGGCCCTCCGGGTGCGCAGCAGGAGCGCTGCGACGAGCAGCTTGGACATGAGGGGGAGGGTCTTGAGGTGCTGCTGGATGGGGTTGGTGGTGGCTTCGTTGATGGCCTTTTTTATGGTGGCGATGGTGACTCGTCCGAGGCCACGGGGTTGCTGCTGGGTGTGATCTCGTTTGCTGGGCGTGGTGATGTCTCCCGGCATATCCGACTCGGCGAGCTCGACGGCGCGACGGCATATGTCGAGGGCGCGGCGGGCGTCGCCGCTGACGGCGGCTACTTTGCGGCTGGCGAACTGGATCGCGTCCGGGTCGACCATGTTTCCGGAGACTCCTTCTAGACGTGACTGTATAATCTTCATGAGCTGTTCGTGGTTATATCCGGGGAATGTGATTCGAGTAAGACCTGTGAGTGATTAGCCATGCTTAAGAGACACGGTCCAAGAACCTGTCGTACCTAGACGACTACTGATCTTGTTGCTGAGCGTTCGCTCGGGAAGATCCATAGTGTTCGCCACGGCCAAAACAATCAACCGGCTGTGCCGCAGCGTCGGCCAGTTGAAAAAGTTGTACATGACGGCCTGGTTCTTGGTGACCAGCTGATCCAGCTCATCCATGAGCACCACGCAGGGAATGCGCCGCGGACTCGGGTTACTAAACTCGCGCTCCAGCAAGTCCAACGCCTGAGCCGGACTCGCCCTCTGGCCCTTGAGCGCCTCCCACAGCAACGAGTACGACTGGTGCGGGTCCGTGATCTTCATGCCGTTGATTTCGACAAAGATGAAGTCGTCGAGCTCGTCGTGATTAACGGCCTCTTCCAGCCGTGACACCACCTCGCGCACCGTGGCCGTCTTGCCCGTGCCCGGAGTGCCAGAGATGTAGATGCAGTTGCCCGTGCCGTCCGAGATGGCGGCCTCGAGGTGCGAGTATACGAGGGAGAACTCGCCCTCGCGACAGGGGAGGCTGGTGGGCACCGAGGAGACGTGCAGGCGCGAGCGGGCGACTTGGAAGGGGGACGATTCGACGTAGCTGGGGGAGAGCTTGCGGGTGGCCAAGGGGGTGAACTCGAGTTTCTTGCTGGCGCTCCTGCGCGAGCGAGATCCGGGCGTGGCCTGGCTTCTACGAGATTGCGGCGTGGCGGCCACGCTGCTGTTGCGACCCGTCTTGGAGGGCGTCTGCGGCGGCGCCGGCGCGGGAGGCATGTAGTCTTCGTTCTCGGGCGAGGGGCTCCGGGGTTTTCTCCGTCGTCGGGTGGCCTTTGTGCCGCGGTCCACGAGCTCAATCAGGTTGAACATGTCGTCGGAATCGCGGTAGACTTCTTCCCAGACGAATTCGTCCGTGTACGTCGCGGTGCGGGTGTTGCAGCCGCGGCGACACACAAAAGTGCGGCCGTGGTCGGGGGACTGGCGCGGGATGCGGCCCTGCGGGTATTTGGCGTGGAAGGCTTGCGGGGAGAGGATCTTGGCTTTGCCGTTGATGGAGGCGAGGGGGTTGACGTCCCAGGAGGGGGATATGTAGAGCTCGTTCTACAAAGGGTGGTCTGTCAGCCAGGGGGTTTTGTTGAAAGGAATTGATTGCTTCGCACCCAGAGAAAGTCGGAGCGCTTCTTCTCCCGATTCCGAATCTCCTTCTCCGTCGAAAACCACATGAAATTCGCCGCCATCTCCCCGTCGTCCTCCTCGACAAACTCCCCCACGAGCGCCACCCACGCGTCGTTTGAACCGTCCGCCCTGAGCAGCACCGTGTCTCCAATACGGCACTCGAACTGCCCGATGCGCGCGCCCACGATTTTCCCGCCCGCGACTTTCCTCCTCTTGCTGCGATCGCTCTGGGGGCGCTCGTCGGGGTCGTTCTGGCTGGAGGGTCCCGTGGGCGTGGCCGAGGCGCTCTCGTAGATCCATTCCCAGACGGCTTCTTCTGGACGGAGCTCGTCTTCGGAGTCGTGTGAGGCGGGGCGCTTTACTCGGCGCGTGGGGGAGGCGGGATTGGGCGCCATGGTCGGTGGTTTGGTGTGGTTTATTTGCGTCGTGGGCTGGGAAGAGAGGTTGAATGGAGTTTGTTTGGTTTGGTTTGGTGGTTGGTGGTTGCTGGGTGGTATGCATTTACTGGGGGGGACGGGCGTTTGCATCTACCGGGATGGCGATGGTCTGGGCTGGAGGTGATGAAGCATTGTAGGTTGAATTAGGGATTATATTAGAAGAGTTTTCTTCTTTTCTTGATTAGAAGGTTTTTCAATGGCTCGAGAAATTGAACTTGACTGTTTCCTGAGAGGTTGGAGAGAAGCGTCCAGTTTGCTAGTCCCACCAGTTCCGTCGCACAAGGAAGCGTGTAAGTGGCTGCCGACATATTTGTCAAAATTCTCAGATAAATCCAACCAGTCGAAGCACGATGTTATTTTCCTTGGCTAAAGTTAGTAATCACCTATGTTGTTTATATGAGAGTCGTGCTGCTCCGTGTTATGATATTGAAGCAGGGCCTGAGTCCTTCGTCCTATCAACTTCGTAGGTGCAGTACCTACCTCCTTTGAGGCACCGCATCGCTCCTTCCCGCTTCTTACCTGAATCACAGTTGCAAACGAGGCTGCACCTTCTCCCATTTTCGTCAGGCTTCCGTTTGTTCTCATCATATCCATCTTACCGCTTCTTTCTTCGAGTTCCATCCTTCTTCCTCGCACAGTTCCTCCCTTCACCTTTGCTCCCATTGTCGCAACTCCAAAACAACAACACCCGCCAGCCCATCTACCATTCCAAACATCCAAACCTCATCGTACAAAATGCCCCTCGGCCGCGGAAAGAAAAGAGGCGGCGCTCCGCCCCAGAGAGGACGCGGTGGCTCTTCGATACGGCCCGTCACTCCCAGAGATGGCGCTCCGTCTGCCATCAGAGGGTCGGCACGCTTTGGGAGAGCCGAGGTGATGGCGACGGCCAAATCCATGATGGACAACAACCGCCAGAAGCAGCGTCGAAACGACAATGAGGAGTTTCTAGGTCCGCCACCGTTGAATCAAAGTCTGATCCAGGCGAGTTTACATTCCCATCACCACTTAACCGTTTCTCTGACGAAGCTAGACTCGTCTTGTCATCCCCGGCAAGGACATGTTACCAGTCGGCTTAGATGTCCCTGGCGTACTGGACGACATCCGCAAGGCACACAATGTCTTCATCACCTTTCCGGAGCAAAACGTTTTGGACATCCGATGCAAGACCATCTCGCAGATGAAGGACGCGGTTCACGCAGTCAATTGGGCCATCCACGACATGCGCCTGGCGAGCGATAATCCTCCCATCAAGTTCTTCGCTCAAGAGCCCACCAAGTCCAATGTCAGCGACATGGTCAGCATCATGATCGGAGCCCGACCGCACTTCACCTCTCACCTCCCTGCCCCGAGCAGCAACTTGACGGCTCTGGACAAACACTCCCAACGCCTCAGTGCGGAGATGGCCACATCTGCCGAAACATTGATGGGTCTCCATAAGCAGCTGAAGATGCGTGTAGTCTTTGGACACATCAACATCAAACAGAGAAACACCAAGGGCCGAGACGAGATCACCTACGATGAGTTTGTGAAGCTCATTGGGATATACTCGACCCGAGGTGGTGCGAGTCTCCAGTCCAGGTATGTGTTCCGTTTGGTTTCTCGACCGTCCTAACAAAAGCAGACTTCCCGAAGCCGATCAAGCGGAAAAGGTGATTCAGTATCTCATTGACCCCAAGCAGGGGATTTGTGACGACGTTGGGGAGTTGATGCGTGGTTGTGAGGTCACGTTGACAATCCAAGGTCAAGAGATCAAGACCGACAGCATGGAACCCATCCACCAAAAAACGCAGCTTTCAATTGTTCGCGCCACGATACCAGATGTATGGGCGCGTCTGAACTGGACGGTTGCCGCACCCGACATGTACGTTTCCAATCTCGGTGGCATTTGGTTGCTGACCCATTGTGTTCCGCAGGCGTTACGATTGGGCTTTGAACGTCAATACTTGGGACGACGTGGACATTCCTCAACACTTCAAAGACATCTCCAAGAAGCTCAAGCTCTCCGACGACGAGCACTGGGGGGGCATCCTCAAGGTTCCAAACGTCAACACTTCTGGACTTGGGGACCTGCAAAACGAAATCGGAGAAACGCGCTTGAAGTCTTCGGTGTTGATCCCATACAAGACGACGCCGTATGTCATCGAGGTCAGCGTTACGAAGAAGTGGAACAAGGCACAAACGCGCGAGGAGGCAGAGACCACGTGGGGAGTTGAACTCTACGCAAGTCACTGGGACGAGAGCATCAACTATGTTTGCGGAGGAGAGCGCCGGAAGGATTGGGGTCAAGGGCTCAATCAAATGTGGCCGGGCGATGAGCCGGGATTTGAGCCTCGATTCGAAGGGTTTCTACAAACCATCTTGGAGGTGCAGGCTCTCTTGGAGGATGTGCCGTCGGACAAGGCTCACGAGAGCGGATTGCCGGAAGCTGGACCCTCGGGCCCGTCTCTCATCTGACTAGGTGGTCCAGCCTTGTCAAGCTTCACTTGAGCTTTGGTTTTTTCTTTGCTTGTCGCTTTTTATGCCGCCTATTGCGTGCCTTGCTGCTCCTGAGCAGCCATGATTTTCTGCCTTAGAACTGAAGAGGATAGTTGTCAGCCGAGCTCGTAATATGAGTCCAATATACAAAAAGATACCTTCTTCAACCATGCGTCCGTTTTGTTGCTTCCTTTGCACAATTATTTCGAGGTCCTTGAGGTTGGTCCCGAGCTCGTCGACTTTGCTCTCGTAGAATTGCTCGGCGGCTTTGAGTTTCTGTGGTACTGGTCAGCGGAATGGCGCAAGGAGTCGGGCCGCAGTCTGAACCTTTTCTACCAAGAAGCCGGTTCCGATATCGACGAGCACCGTCTCGGCGTCTGTGAGCTCTCCGCGGACGTATAGCGAGCTAGTGAGGGGGACGAGAACCGAGTTCGATCCTGGTAGGTGTTAGAACGATTTCTCTTGGGGCTTTTGTTTCCTTTTTATTCCGTCTCGTTTCGTTTCGGTTCGTTTCGTCTGGTCTCGTATCGTACCGTGTTCGTCGCAAGAGCCGTTCGGGGGGGTGGACATGTCGGTAGGGTAGATGGGCATATGTACCTTCTTTCGCGGCGGACCGGCTCTGCACGCAGCGCAGGCAGTCCTTGAACTTGTTCTGGGCGCCGTGGAGCTGGGCAAAGGATGAGGTGAGGTGTTCGAGTTCTTCTTCGAGCTGTTTCTTGACTTGGGCGAGTTGCTGAGGCTCGAGGGAGTCGAGGTTGACTGCGGGGTGGGGGGGATTAGCCAGAGTTCGAGAGGAGAGGGGACAGTGCGTCATGGCTGGGAGTAGGGAAGGATCTTAGGATGTGTTACTTTGCTCTTGCTTGCCGGCCATTTTTGAGTCGTTTTTGGTGTAAGGGCGCGCGTGGCGGTGGTGGGTTGTGAGGTGTGGTTTCGCGGGTCGGAGAGGTGGTGATGGCTTCGTAGAGGTTGGATTTTGAATGACGTGGGGTTTTGTGGAATCCTACTAACGGGGATGTTGTCCAACCACCACAACAACCAAGCAACCTCTCAAGCACGAAAAAAAATACTGGTAAAATATATGGCATTTATAATCAAAGACAATGGTTGATGGCGTTTTTTGACATATTTTACAAGTAGATTACAAAAGAGCTCTCATCCCCGTCCCAGAGCAGGTCAGGTTACAGTCTATCCAACAGGTCCGATACAAACTTGGGCAGGGCATCCAAGGCCACTTCTTCCTTGACGGAGAGCCGTCTGCAGTACACCTCTGCGGCCCCGTTTGCGACCGACCGGGTGCCCAAGACGACGAGCACGGGATACCCGATAAGCTGGGCCTCCTGCATCTTGTCCACGGCCGTTTTCTTGCGGTCGTCCAAGACGACGTCGAGCCCGAGACCAGAACCGGCAAACGCGTCGTAGACGGTCTCGGCGGCGGCCTCGACGGGCGGCTTCGGCGCGGGGATGACGGCGACTTCAAAGGGCGCAATGGCGCGCGGCCAGTTGAGCCCGTCCTCGTCGTTGAGCACCTCGGCCACGGCGCCAAAGATGCGCGAGACGCCGATGCCGTGGCAGCCCATCTGCACGTGAACGCGGTGTCCCGGGCCGGTGCCGCCTCCGGACGGGACCATGACGGATGCGCCGAGGGGCTCCGAGTATCGCTTGCCGAGGTGGAAGGTGTGGCCGACCTCGAGGGCTCGGTGCGAGCGGAGGGTTCCGTCGGGGCACCTGGGACAGCCGTCGCCGTCGGCGATGCTCGCGAGGTTCAAGTCTTCGGTTATGAATGTGTGGCGCACCGTTGCGGGCCCGAATGACGACGGTATTAGGGGCAGGTTGATCTTCATGTCCTCCCAAGAATCCGCGATTCGGGCGTCGACAAGGTTAACCACGTCGGGAACTCCGCTCTCCAAAGCCTTTTCCCAAAACGGCAGAGGCCTGTCGATGGTGGTGTCGAGGTCCGGAAGCACATTCTTGAGGGCTTGCAGGCTGACGTCGCCGTTGTCGGATCGAGGATACCAGGCGGTGACGAGCGTCTTCCGGTCCTTGGAGATGCCGCGCCACCGTCGCACGTCGGCTGGATCGCTGATTTTGTTCACCTCGGAAGGGGCTCGCGAAGTGGCGACTTCGTCGTTGGCGGAATAGCCGCAGTCGTCGCACTTGAAGACGGTGTCTTCGCCCGCCTCGCTGGGGAGGTGGTACTCGTGGCTCTGGTCGCCGCCCATGTCGCCCGAGCTGGCCTCGGCCACGATGAAGGGGAGCTTCAGCTCCGAGAAGAAGGCGCGGTACGCCGCCGATACTTCCTTATACGTGGCGAGGGCGTCGTCGGCAGTCAAGTCGAACGTGTAAAGGTCCTTCATGAGGAATTCTCGAGACCGCAGCAGGCCGTGGCGAGGCCGGCGTTCGTCTCTGTACTTGCGGGCTGGTTTTGGTCAAGTCAGTAACGGCCCGTACGAGACTTGGAATCCAACGGAGAGCGCACTGATCTGGTAGAGCCGGATGGGCACGTCTTTGTATGAATTGAGCGTCTTGGCCACGAGAGCGGTGATTTCTTCCTCGTGGGTTGGAGACAGAATGAGCGGGGTGTCTTTGCGGTCCTTGAGACGGAAGAGCTGAAAGGTCAGTTCCATCCGATGCAATCGTGGCGTCTCATCTTACCTCGGAGGCAATAAGATTGAGGCGGCCACTCTTTTTCCATAGCTTTTCGGATGAGATGGTAGAAAGGGAAAGCTTTGATGCCCCTTGATACCCATGTAAGCTCGAGCCTTGTGAGCCAGTGTGAGTACGAACCAATGGATTGCATGTGCTTGTCGACAAGCTTCTCGATCTTGTCCTGCACTCTGAGGCCCAAAGGGAGCAACTGAAAGATTCCAGTACGTGTCTAGGCTTATTATGAGCGTGGTCTCACAATCCATGGTTGAGCAACTCATACCTGGGTCAGGTAGCCGGCTCGGACGAGCTTCCCGTGGCCGACTAACATCTGAATCAGCCCACGGAATCACCGCCAAGCGAGGGCCGAGTTCTCACGCTCATCTTTGACGGCCGTCCTTCCACGCGAGGGAATCCATACTGACGACAATGTCTTGCGAGGCTGGCTCGAGTGAGCTCGGAGCTGGATGCCGAGCTGGCTCCTTCGCGGCACAGCGCCTCCGAAGCGAACCAGCTTGGAAGAGAGCATCTGGATTTGTCGAATGATACTTCAATGGCAGAAATACGAGGTTCAATCACCAGAATACAGCTTGGAGCAGTATTGTTGCAGTTGTTGGCGAAGGTATCCTGATGAAGAATGAGGGCAGCTGGCAGAGTGGATCCAACCTCAGGCAGGGAATTGCCGCCCAGACGCGGCAGGCGCGATAAGCGTGATAAGGAATGTGGGCCTTATCGGAAAATTGTATCGCATCGCCCAAAAAAAAGTTCCAGGACGTCGCTCAGAGTTTCCGGTTGACATTTTCAATTCAAACCTTTGCTTCAGAATCTCACCAAAATGGCCAAGCCTACAAAGAAGGGCAAGGGCCCCCGGCGCTCTCACGACGGCAAAAGATTCGACGAAGGCGCTCTTGACAATCTCACTGCCAAAATTGACCAGAACTTGGGTTCCAACCATCACAAGCGCAAGCAGCCACCTACGAGGGGAGCGGGCGACCAGGACCAGAAGCGACAGCGCAATTCCCAGGGGAGCTCTGAGAAGAAGAAGGACGGCAAGTTGGACAACGATGCTCTGTTAGAAGAAATCAAGGCTTTGGGTGGTGATGAGAGCGACCTGGAGCTCATCAAGGACATCGAGTCTGAAGACGAAACCTATGGAAAGGATTCCAAGGTCGACAAGAAGCTCAAGGATGAGCTCGCGGCCTTGTCAAAGGAGCTTGGATTTGCCGAGGTCGAGATGAGCGAAGCCAGCGACCAAGACGAAGGTGAAGAGGAGAGTGAGGATGAGGAGGACGACGACGAGGATGAAAGCGAAGACGAGGCAAAGGTCGAGGTGAAGGAAGCTCCCAAGAGCAAAGATCCAATCATCCCCAAGGTCAAGGGCTTGGTAAGTCGCACCACACGGTTCAAAGCATCTCTGACAGCTAACGCAGTGACTCAGGCCTTCGATCCCAGGGCGGATTGGTACGCCGCCGAGATGCCCAAGTTGCCCTCACCTTCGGCCGACGGACCCAGCTCGTTCAAGTGGGCGGCAGAAGCCTTGAAGGATCACGCAAAGGAACTCATGGAACAGGACGCCGCCAAGTACCGAGCGAGCGTCTTCGCCTCCTCGTCTCACAAGTTCTTGGCCACCATCATGTCGTCGGGTACTCTCACCGACAAGGTCTCGGCCCTGACCCTCGCCGTGCAGGAATCTCCCGTCCACAACATCCGAGCCTTTGACGCCCTCATGAGCCTCGCCTCAAAAAGAAGCCGTGGACAAGCCCTCGGAGCCATTGGCGCCCTAGTCGATCTGCTGGGACCCGGAACGCTTCTGCCCTCGGATCGTCGACTTCGCCCCTTTCACGCACAGCCGGGCTTGGTTGGAACGCTGCAGATGAGCCCAAACTCGTCGTGGGCTCCCGGAAACCCGCTGCCTGGGAAGATCACCTCGGAGCACTTGGTTGCCTGGGCCTTTGAGGACTGGCTCAAGGATACGTACTTTCGAATTATCCAGCTGCTCGAGAGCTGGTGCTCCGACGAGATTGAGTACTCGCGCACTCGGGCCATCGATTTCGTCTACGGCCTGCTGAAGGAGAAGCCCGAGCAGGAGTCCAACCTGCTTCGGTTGTTGGTCCACAAGCTCGGAGATCGAGACCGCAAGATTTCCTCTCGCGCCTCGTACCTCTTGCTACAACTGCAGAACTCGCATCCCGGCATGAAGCCAATCATCATCCGCACCATCGAACAGGAAGTCATCCTCCACCCTTCTCAGGACCACCGCTCAAAGTACTACGCCATCAACACGCTCAACCAGACCATCCTCAGCACCAAGGAGCCCGAACTCGCCGAGTCCTTGATGCGCATCTACTTCGACCTCTTCACCATCATCTTGAAGACGGGGAAGCTGGGCATTACCGCCCCGGAAGACCCGACGGAACCCAAGGAGAAGAAGGAGACTAAAAAAGGGGGGAGACGGCCTCGTGGAGGCAAGCCCACGACGCCTGTTGCTACGGAACCAGAGACTGAGGCGGCCGATAAGCTTGTATCGGCTGTCCTGACTGGCGTCAACCGAGCGGCCCCTTTCATGGTCGGAAACGAAGCAGCGTAAGTTCTCCCTTTAGCCCTGTTACGGTAACCCTGAAGCTAACTCTCCCAGCATGGAATCTCATCTCGATACCCTCTTCAAGATTGCTCACTCTGCAAACTTCAACACGGGCATCCAGGCTCTGCTACTGATCCAACAGGTCTCTTCCTCCAAGAGCCTCGCCACCGATCGCTTCTACCGCACCCTCTACGAGTCCCTCTTGGACCCCCGACTCGTCACCTCGTCAAAGCAGGCCCTCTACCTGAACCTCCTCCTCCGCGCCCTCAAGAACGACCTGGACTCTCGTCGCGTCAAGGCCTTTGCCAAGCGCATGCTCCAGGTTTCCGGCCTGCACCAGCCGCCCTTCGTGTGCGGACTCCTCTACGTGGTGGCGCACCTGCGTGAGACGTTCCCCGACCTTTCCACGCTGATCGACGAGCCCGAGGAGTCGGTGTTTGACGACGAGGCGGACGGCGAGCGGCCCGTTTATGACGGCCGGAAGCGAAACCCCGAACACAGCAACGCCAACCGAAGCTGTCTGTGGGAAGTGGTACGTATTACGAACTCCCCCCCGGACCGAATATCCAGAGCCACTAACCCATGCACAGGTTCCCCTGCAGGGCCACTACCACCCGTCGGTTAACGTCTTCGCCTCCAACCTGATCGTGCCCAACGAGAAGGCCCAGAAGCCCGACCTGGACAGCCATTCGCTCATCCGCTTCCTGGACAAGTTCGTCTACCGCAACCCCAAGGCGGCCGACGCCTCCAAGGGCGTGTCCATCATGCAGCCCCTGCGCGCCGCAAAGGACGCCGGGGACATCTGGCTCGGCAGCCGAGGACCGGCCGCGTCGGCGCCGTCGGTCAACTCGTCTGCGTTTTGGAAGAAGAAGGTCGAGAGCGTGGCCGCCGAGGACGTCTTCTTCCACGAGTACTTTTCCCAAGTCGAGAAGGAGGGCAAGCCGACCAAGAAGAAGGCCGCGGTCGCTGGAGATGATGAGGACGAGGCGCAAGAGGACGAGATTTGGAAGGCGCTCGTGTCGACGCAGGCCAACATTGATCCCGACGACGGGTCCGACCTCGGCTTTGACGATCTCAACGATTCGGACATGGAGTCGGATGGATCGGAGCCCGACCTGGACCTGGAGAGCGATTTCGATGACTCGGACGACGATATGGAGGTGGATATCGAAGGGTCAGACGAGGAAGACGAAGAAGGTGGTGCGGTCCTGGATGAAGACGAAGAGGGCTTCGAGGTCAAGGATGCCAAGCCCAAGAAGGCCAAGTCGAGGCGCAAGCAGCTCAAGGAGCTTCCCATGTTTGCTTCGGTGGACGATTACGCCGAGTTGTTGGCTGGAGAAGAGGACATGTAGACCAAAGGACAAGGGACAGAGGCGAAGAAGATGCAGATGCATTACACACAAAAGGATTTTTTCTATTTCATTTTCCTTTCTCGTCGTCTCATTTCTTGCTTCTGTTTTGTCGTTCGGGGGTCCAAAACGGATCAGATAACAGGCGTGTTTTTACCAAGTTGAAGCAACAGTCATTTGTCGAGATGTCATGACAAAATGTCAGCGCCCATATTGCCCATGTCATTGCGCGTCGTGGCTGCCAGAACGATGACAAGAAATAAAGACAACCAAAAACAAGAGCAAAAGCAAGAGCAAGATGCCCCTCAAAAAACAACAACTACTACCCCCAAGTCCTTTCTCTCCCCTGTGTGCACATCACTCATCTCAAGTATCAAACCAAACCAGCTCATCATCCTTTGTAAAAAAAGCGCGGTACGTCTTATCCCCGTCGGCCTGCTCCTTCTCCTCGGTGTGCACGCTATGCAGCTTGGGAGGCTCTCCGCCTCCGGCGGCGAAGACGCGGAAGTGGAGGTAGCTCAGGCCCGACTCGTCTTGGGCGGCGAGGGCGGGGATGCGCAGCTTGGCGAAGAGGTGGATGCCGTAGGCCGAGGTGGCGACGCGGACGGCCTCGACGTCGTTGACGGAGAAGTCTGTTAGTTCGTTGTTGGAGAGGTTTGCCTAGGGTTGTTAGTATTGCATCTTACAGACAGACAAATGGGTACTAGGTAGGTATTGACTTACAGCGGCGGCAAAGTACTCGGGCTCATGCTCTAGAGTCACGCCGTTAGCTTCAGTCCATCAGTCAGACCAATTCCCTTACTGTTGTAGTCGTGACGGAGATGCACGAGCTGCTTCTTGAGATCGGGGAGGATCTTGGCAAAGGCGGTGATGGAGTCCTCCTTGGGAGGATGGGCAGGGCCCAGGTCGACAGTCTCGGCGGTGGCCTTGACCTGATTAGCTAGAGATGGATAGTGAGGGGTAGAGCTTACCATTGCAAAGTGCGTTGGTGAGTTGATAGCTGGGTATGTGTGTGCTGTGCTGTGCTGTGCTGTGTCTGTGTTGTCTTGATTCTTCAGTTGCGGATAGTCCAGGCCTTCTCCTTCCAAAAAACCTCGTCGCCAATGTCAGTATTTATACTAAATCCAGTCGCGCGTATCACAAAACCATCAAATCAATCAAGTTATAACCATTCAAGTTGAACAGTTCAAGGTTTCGACACCAAAGGAATGATGTCAGCCCCCAAGATGAAACCTTGGAAAACAGGCAACCAGG
>JAMQMW010002428.1:0-12858 GCA_024115155.1 Thelonectria blattea
CCGCTTATTGCACTCTCTATAGCCTATAATCCCTCAACTATATTGCCATAATCATTATTACCTGCTGCTATTTGCCCTGCGCTAATATTCTTTAACGTTCCGGCCTTACTTACAGCTGCCTATATACTTTTCTGGGCCTTTACGGTCGATTTCACTGGTCTCAATAAGCAACGCATAGCGGCCACCGAATCCCCACCCTCAACAAGGATCTCCTCGACGGTCGCATCCATCTCGCGATCCCCCGCTCACGGCAGCGCCGGCCTCTTCTTTCGCCTGTAAAGAGTGTAAAGAGTGTAAAGAGTGTGACCACAGTGTTCGAATGTGATGATGCCTCCATAGCCGTGTGGAACTGTCCGGGTGTGGTTTCAAAAAACAACGGGCACCTCACCGTAACAAGCCCCCGCCCCTCGGGGCCCCACTACGGCTCTTGGACGGATACGTACCTTACTCAAGCTGCTGCCTCCCGTCCCTTAATAATTACCTAGGTGCTTCCCTTGAGCATTAATAAGACCTGCTGCCACACTTCCTTCCCTTCACACCATCACTCATTCCCCAGACCAATTCCCTGAAGAGTCTCTTTTGTCGGACATTACTACCATTGAACTTGCGAGAACCGGACAGAAATCGCCAATATGTCTATTACTAGCGATCTTCAGGGCGCCAACCTCGACGAGGCCTACGAGAAGCTTCAGGATATGGAGGACGAAATGGAAGATGTTAGGGCCGGGATCCGTGAGTAACCACACCAGTGCTTCAATGCCACCGCAACGCTGAACATACTTGGCTCTCGAGTGGTATACTGACGAGTCCAACAGTTCGCCAGCAGGACAGGTTCACCCGCGACATCTATAAGAGACGCGAGGAAGTCATCGCCAAGATCCCTAAGTTCTGTGCTCTCGCTCTCGAGGGGGCCTACCCGAAAATGGAGGAGTACATTAAGCCTCTCGACTTCTTTGCCGTCAACTCTCTTGTTGGCCTCAAGGTTGAGAGATTCGAGCTTCCCAACGGCGACCCCCGCAGCCTCGCTTTCAGGTTCGAATTCGAGGACAACGAGTGGTTCGAGGACAAGGTTCTCGAGAAGAAGTTATACTGGCGCCGCGCCAAGGGCACCTGGTTCGGCCTCGTCAGCGACCCTGTCAAGATCAAGTGGAAGAAGGGCAGGGACTTGACCGGCGGCATGCTGGACCTCGTCCACAAGGTCTGGGAGGAGGAGAATGCCGGCAAGACGGGCGATACGGAGAACTTCAAGCAACTCAAGAAGGTCATGAAGGAGACCGACATGGCCCCCGTCAGCTGGTTTGCCTGGTTCGGCTTCCGCGGCCGTAAGATTTCCGTCGAGGAGCACGAGCAGGCCGAGAAGAAGGAGAAGGAGCGCCGCGCCGCTCGCAAGGCCGGCAAGAAGACCGACGAGGACATGGATGAGGACGAGGATGAGGACGACGAGGATGATGAGTACGAGCTCAAGGTGTTCCCTACCACCAACAACGTAACTATTACCATCGCCGAGGACCTTTACCATTGTGCTATCGAGTGCTTCAGTAAGTCAAACAAGCATGCGCGGTCAATTCGGAAGCTAACCGACGCAGGAAACGCCCAAGACGGCGATGAAGAGGATGATGAGGATGTCACATGTCCCGGCATGGCCATGCCTGCCATGCTACGTGCTAATGAGCATTTAATGAATCGAGTCTTAGTGCTTTAGATGAGAAGTTAGACAAAGATAGTAGGGAAAAGCCTTTATCCAGCAGTGTTCATCTCGCAACATCGAACCTTCCGATCCTTTATAAGTTCTTCGTTAGGGCAATGGAGGCCTTCACTGAAAATAATTGTAATAATTGGCTCCTGGGAGATTGATCACCACGTTGTGTGGGTTAAGGTGATACCTACTAGCACCATCGAAAACGCAGACTCTCTTGCACAACCAAATTCATTTTATTCCTCTCTGTCCATAAAAAAAAAAAAGAAAAAGAAAAAGAAAAAAAGGAGGGTTACCCCCTAAGCACGGTAACCATGCCAGAGCCCTCATGGACCGTCTTATCCATACCCTGCCTCCAATGCGGCTGCCTCATTAAAACACGTCTACCAACGACCTGCCTTGTAGAAGTCGCCCGTAACCTGTCTATTGCCTCCAGTATGACGGCATCACGGGATAGGTACTCCAAAGGTGATCAAAGCGACCACACTTGCCGATTGAAACGTCAGCAGTGCAGTAGGCCTGGCGCCATTATGTTACTAGTATGTGCACACAGCTAGCAGCCTTCGCAGCAGTCTTCGCAGCACCTTCCGCAGCACCTTCCCGCCTAGGTTGATCCGACTTGCCCTCGGAAGCCTGACAGTCATCGTCTTCTTCCTTCGAAAGCTGCGGCTGCTGCTGGCTGCTCCAACCGGCCCTTGGAAGCCTAGGCTAGCTGCTCCCTTCGAAGCCTGCTGTCTCTAGCCGTCCCGACCGACCACCGAGAAGCCCCTGACCTCTTGACGACCTTCCCTTCGAATTCCCCGACAGTCCCGACCCCTAGGGACTAGGACTAGAAGATGATAACTTCGAGACCTCATCCAGCTCGAAGCTTCCTGCCTAGGCCGATCCGACCTGCCTTCGGAAGCCTATGTCAGTCTTCGTCTTCTTCTTCCTTCGAATGCTGCCGCTACTGCTGCGGGCTGCCTGTTCTTGGAAGCCTAGCCCAGCTAGCAGCCTTCGACCCCTGCTGTCGCTGACCGTCCCTGTCCTTTGAAGCCCCTGTCGTCTGGGTTGGCTTCCCCTGTCCCTGACTTCCTTCGTCCCTCGAAGCCCTCGTCCGGGCTGACCTTCTTCGACCTTCGAAGCCTCTGTCTGAGCCGACGTTCCTGACCTCTCGAGACCTCCGGTTGATCCGACCCGCCTCCGGAAGCCGGAGACTCTCGCCTGCTGACCTCGTATTATTCCTTCGAAAGAAGCTGTTGCTGCCCGGTTGATCCAGCTAGCCTCTAGAGACCCTAGCCAGCTGTCTTTCGAAAGACGGACCAGGGACCATTTAATCAGACGGACCGAGCCATCATGACGGCCTTTCCTTCGAAGCCCTTGTCCGGGCTGCCTTCTTCGTCTTTGGACTTCCTTTGAAGGCTGCCTCTATCGACCTCTTCGTCCCTTGGAAGCCTCTGTCTCCGTCTTCGTCCCTCGAGGCCTTCGTCCCTGTCCTTCCTCTTCATCTTCCTTTGAAGGTTGCTGCCGCCGGCTTTTCCGACTAGCCTCTGGAGCCTTAGCCGCCCTAGCTGCCCGTCCGACTAGGAAGTTGGACCAAGGACCAATTCATCAGACGGATGACTTCGACCCGGGCAGGCCTCTGACTTCTGCCTTCGTCTTCGGCTACGGGAAGCCTTCGTCCCTGACGGACCGGATGACCTCTGCCTTCGTCCCGGCTGCCGGAAGCCTCTTGCCGCCGCCGTTATCGCCCCCTTTTCCCTCTTTTCTTGGAAGCCTTTCTGAGCTGTTGTTACCAGTCGGAAACCCTAGCTTTCCTCGTCTCTTGTCAGGATGAAGCTTTTCGTGCGTGTTCTTTCCATCTAGCTGCAACCCCCTTCCAAGCCGTTCCTACCTACCGACCTGACTGGTCTTTCTTCCGAGGAAGCACTGCTGGGGGAGGTAGGCCCTGCAGACCTAGGCCGGCCCTAGGGCCTGCTGGTCCGGCTTGGACTGAATTGATCGTCCGCACACGAGTTGAGACAACAAGGATCGGGCTTTCCTACGGGACTGACCCTTATAGCCCGGCCGTTCTCAAGACCTAAGATTCGCGACCTAGTGAAGAACCTAAGACCCGGTGATCGTAATGATCCGACTTATAGTTAAGGGGACCTAGCTGCCCCAGTTAGCTGCCCTGGCTAGCCCGGCTCCGTCCCCGGTCTCTCTCTGCTTCTTATTGGTCAATCAATTGATCCCTCTTGATCTTATTGGCTGCAGTTTGTTGTGGCTGCTGTATTTGCCGATTTTCTACTGAATTCCCCCTTTTCGTTGTCTTTTCCGCCCTCGCAGCTCCCTACCCTATAGCTCGCATCACGAGTTGTGGTGGTGTGTGGTTGTGTTGTTTTTCCCCACTGGGGTGACAACGGTGCCTTCCTGCGGGCAGGATAAAATTACACTAGTTAGCCTTATTAGTTTAGCGACTTTATTCACCCCAGCTCACTTCCCCAAGGCTCTGTACAGTCTTACCCCTATAAGTTTGTCAGATGATTAAATGGCCTAGGGTAGCCACTGAGAATATTCGATTCTAGCCTGTCTCTTCCCTTGAGGAGGGAAAGGCAGAAAGTAATAGCCACCCGCAGTGCCAAGCAAGCCAATCTCCAATCAAAGCACTCATTTTACTGCTTAAAGCGTACCAGCAGGAGTTAAGTCACGCATTGACAAACTTTCAGGGGTTATACGGTATTTCTAGTGCTTCGAGCTAACAAAACTTCCCCTGCTACCTTCGTAATGCGAAAAGGCCATGGAGAAGATTAACTGTCGTGGAAGTAATCGTATGAAGTATTCGTACATACGTACGGATACATGTCGCCCATTTGCCTCCCAGCGTGGTCACAGCTCCCGGCCGAGATGCTTGCTATGGAGGCCTTGTATTGGCTCCCTAGCTGATGCTGCATTTAAGCCCCCAACCAGAGCACTCAATCGCACTTTATAATGTCGGGTAGTATTATTCGTACATATTTAAATTATTAAAATTACATAAGCTCCTCCTTCTCCCGCATTTCAAGCTCTAACTATCCATTATAACATAATCTTGCCAGCCCTTCGCTCGGTATCAAATGGTATTGGTTGTTTGATGGTAAGGGTTCTAGAAAGAATGTTAGAAACAGACTTAACAGGCTTATAAGAAGTAAGGACCATACATTCTCCATTACAGTTTTTAGTCCGGGTTTCGGATTGAGCATACGAATACCTGCTGTAGTATCAACTCGCCGGTGACACTTGACAACACCATCGCCCAAACACTTACACACATCACCTCAACACTTACACCCTCCCCTCCAAGCCATCTACACAAACCACCACTAAACATGCCCTCCACAAACCCTCCCACCATGTCCCGCACAATCCTCCTCATCAACGGCCCCAACCTCAACCTCCTCGGCCTCCGCGAACCGCACATCTACGGCTCAACCACCCTCGCCGACGTCGAATCCGCCGCCAAACTGCAAGCCGAGTCCCTCTCGGCCAGCCTCCAGACCTTCCAATCCAACTCGGAGGGCGCCATCGTCGACCGCATCCACGCCGCGCGAGGCGTCGTCGACGCCATCGTCATCAACGCGGGGGCTTACACGCACACGAGCGTCGCGATACGGGACGCGCTGGCGGGCGTGGACGTGCCGTTTGTGGAAGTGCACGTTACGAATGTGCATCGGAGGGAGGGGTTTAGGGAGAAGAGTTATTTGTGTGATAAGGCGGAGGCGGTGGTCTGCGGGATGGGGGTTTTTGGGTATAAGGCTGGGATCGAGTTTGCGGCGAAGCATATTACTTTGAGGGGGAGGGCTAAGCTGTAGGGGTTGTTTGGGGAGTGTATAAGTGTAGATATTATTGTGATGAGTGAGTGTGTTGGATAGGAGATGATACGTGGGAGTGTTAACGGAGTGGTGAAAAGGGGTTTATGACAACATTGTAACTATGGAATAAATCAAGCATATAGAAACCAAACCCTATCCTCGCTATGCTACATACAATTTTACTTGACCAACTCTCAAACAAACTACAGCATAGCCTGCAACCTAGGCTGCATATCATCCTCGGTCCTCAACCCAACATCCGCCGTCATCTTGACAAAGCTCTCGGCCGACCTCCTCGCCATCTCCTCCGGCACCCCCTTATCCTCCTCGGCCAACCTCCTATTAAACACCTCAAAGCTCAACCACCCCTCGAACCCCAACCCGTGCACAATCGCCCTGAGCACGTGCCTAACCGGCAAATACCCCCCGTGCGCCTCCTCCCCGTAAAACAGCCGCGCGTTCCTCGACCAGCTCATCCGCGCCGGCTGCTCCGCGTTGTAGAACTCGTGCTGTTCGTTCAAAGGAGCGTCGAGGCGTTCGCCGTCGGCGACTTGCACGAGGAAGAGCTTTGCAGGATCCACGTCGGAGACGATGCGCTTGATGGACGCGGCGGTGGAGGTGTGCGCGTTGGGGGTTTTTCCGCTGGGGGAGGCTGGGTCGGCGAAGATGCGGCCGAGGATGTTGTACGTGTCGAGGCAGACGCCAAAGTTTGAGCGGTCGACGCGTTGCACGACGGTCCAGCTGGTTTCCCACGTGTCGATGCGCGTTCCCCAGCAGAGCGCCTCCATTGCAAACCGAATAGGCGGGTTCTCCTGAAGTCCCATGTCCGCAGCCTCCGTAAAGTCCGCGATAGCAAGCTCCAAATCAGGACTGACTTGTTCCTCAGCCAGAAAACTGCTAGGAAACAGAATAAGGTCCGTCCCCAGGATCCTGGCCAGCTGGAACCACAACTCCAGATCTTTAAGGCGCTTCTTGTGCGCCTCGCGGTCGACCAGGCCGCCAAAGTGCATGAAGGGCTGGAGACAGATGACTTCCAGACCGCGGGCGTCGCAGAGCTGGCGGATGGTGCGGGCGGCGGAGAGCTGGTTCTCGGGGGAGTCGGCGCCGCCGGGGAAGGAGGAGGCGAGGTCGACGAGGTCTTCGTAGAAGACTTCGAGGCCCTGGAAGCCGTATTTTTGGGCCATGTCGAGTTTGTGGGGGAGGGAGTGGCCGGCGAAGCAGCGGCCGAGGGACATTGTGCAGATGCTTGCTTTGTGAGCCATTGTGTGGTTGTGGGTGGGTGTGATGATGGGTGTAGTTGTGGTTGTGGTTGTGGTGAGAGTAGAAGTTGTGGGTAGTTGGTGTTCTTATGGTGGTAGTGATGGTGATAGTGATGGTAGTTGTGATGTCAAGTCTGTATAGAAGAGTGTAATAGACAACAAAGTAAGAACACAGATAAGAGTGATGATACAAGAACCAAGAACGAAGAGGAACAGAAATGTCAAGACAGATATCAAGACCAAGTAGGGGGCTTCCTTCGGCAACAAAGACTATGGGTCCTCACAACCAAATTGTGGCAACCCTTTTCGTTCACGAGGACCGGAGATAGCAACAATGCAAGCACATCAATAGTCCCCCTCGTGATGTTCCTCGGACAGGATTACCATATCCTCCCCCAGGGGTGTCTGCCTTGGCCGACCATTGGGAGGGTCACCAGGTCACATTTTTCCTACGGAGTAAACAACCGCATTACTAAGAGAGCCAACAATTGGGCGGCGTAGCCCAAATGCAAACATGATAATCCTCTCTCTCTCCATGAGTTTATCCTGAGCGTAACATCGTCATCACAACATCACCGCCCGCGGTTGGCAATGGTGTTGAGTGGAGTATGTCCCGTGTAAGCCGGCCGGGTAAAGCTTTACCCAGGGTTCGGCAAAGGAGGGCGAACATGACATATCGCTGCACGATCTCGGGCTCGGATGAATCTCTAAGCACAGCGCAATCTTGATCATGGGAGAAGGAAGAATCCTTGCCGGTACTGTACAGAGGTCCTTGCTTGAACTTTTTTTTTTGCGGGGGAAATCTGATCTCGCATGAACGTGGTGGTTTTGTTTGGTGAGTGATCGGGAGTGGTCGCGAACCGGGCCGGTTACGGTTATTATTTGTGTTGAGGCTTGGGAGAAGGAGGGGGAAAAGAAATACCGGTAGAAGAAAGAAAAAAAGAGGGGCGGGCGAAAAGAGGAAGAGTTGAGAGAGAGAGGGATTTGACGTCGAATTGAGGTGAATAAGACGGGCGCTTGTGGCTTTTGATTTTCCCTCTCTTCTTTTTAGACCTGACACCAATCTTGGGACTATCTCGAGTATAATACAACCTCACATCTACAGACTCCAGAGCACCCAGCATCAAGCTCGTCAACTAGTCACCTCTTCACACATCTATCCTCTTCACCTATCCCCCCAGAATCATCCCAACATGTCCCTACAACCCTACCCCTCAGGAGACTCCCTCGCCTCCAACCAAGTCTCCCAACTCGACCGCCACGGCTACCTCTTCGGCAAGAAAATCACAAACTCCCTCTCGCCCTTCTTCCACAACGTCGTCTACCGCGACCTCGGCCTCCGCTGGGGCCAAGTCCGCCTGGATTCCGCCGACATCCCCTCCTTTCTCGACCTGGCCCGCCACTCCTCCTTCTACGGCGCCTCCGTCACCATGCCCAACAAGGTCGCCATCCTCCCCTACCTCGACGAACTCACCGAGGAGTGTCGCGACGTCGGCGCCTGCAACACCCTCTTCCTCCGGACCGACCCGGACACCGGCCGGAGGCTGTTCTGCGGCGCAAACACGGACACCATCGGCATTCGGGAATCCTTCTACCGGAACGTGCCCGACCCGGACGCCGTCTTCCACAACCGGCCCGCGCTGGTCGTCGGGGGAGGCGGCGCGGCCAGGTCCGCAATCTACGCGCTCTGGAAGTGGATGAAGCCCACGGCCATCTACCTCGTCAACCGGGACGCATCCGAAGTGCAAGCCGTCATACGCGACTGCACCTCCCGCGGCTACGGCGACCTGCTAGTCCACGTGCAAACCGTCGCCCAAGCCCAAACCCTCGCCGCCCCGGGAGCCATCGTCGCCTGCGTGCCCGACTTTGAGCCCCAGACGCCCGAAGAGGTGCAAGCCAGAAAAGTCACCGAGACGTTCCTGGACAAGGAGACCAAGGGGGCCATCTTGGAAATGTGCTACAACCCGACGCCGTTTACGCGGCTGGGCGCCATCAGCGAGGAGAAGGGGTGGCAGGTGATTCTGGGGACCGAGGCGCTGATCTGGCAGGGCTTGGAGCAGGACAAGTACTGGACGGGGAGGTCGATTGACGAGCTGCCGGTGCAACAGGTGCAAACAGCCGTTAACGAGAAGGTTGCCCAGCGGGCTCAGGCCAAGCTGTAGGGATGGGCATGGCATACACAGCGATTTGTTTATTGGGATAGCAACATGGATAGATGCATTACACAGGATATAGAGACTAGGTAGGTATAATGATGCTTTAGGCCCGACCTACTACCGCCAGATAATGTCTTATACCTTAGCACTATTCCAGAGATAATACCTAATATAAGTACTTTAGGTATAAGTACTACCGGTATTCACAATTATTTGCAAAGAACTAAGGAGCTTAGTATCCTTGATAGTTTCGGCACTTAAGACGATAGGGAATGCAGAAAGCCCCCACGCCACTTGTCCTAACGAAAGCGTCGGTCTGAAGTTGCTGGTTGTAGTTGCTTGAACAGCAGGAATAACAGTAGCACAAATATTCATACTTCTATGAAAATTCTGGGCACCATGGCCTGAAACCTGAATAGATGCTGTTAAGGAAATCCGGTGTATCAATTAACCGGTTCCGTGGTCTAGCTGGTTATGGCATCTCGTTAACACCGAGAAGGTCCCCGGTTCGAGCCCGGGCGGAATCAATTTTTGTCCTGGTCATCTCCATGCGATGGTGGTGATGGCTTCAACTTTTTGTTGTGGGGTAATAATGTTCGTGGGGCATGGTTGTTGCGTCTCCAAATGCCAAGAACTCCGGAACAAAAGAGAAATCAGACAATCGCCACATCTGTGCACAGCCACACATGGGGGTTCGAGTTTGCGCCACATATTGGGATGAAGGGTCGGTAGGCAAGGCAGCAGTTTTTCTCTAGAAACTGCTGAATCACATGCCATTTCAACTCACAAATTCAACAATTCTCAGCTGCGTAGTCTCTCAGCTGGACTCGTTTGGACCGTATTTGTGTGGCAGGCTGTGAAAATGGATGCCTGGGCCGTAGTCTCAACTGAGTGAATAAGTACGGTGCAAATCTCCTTGCAAACTCGTTCACATGAATTACCTTGCGGAATACTAAAATAGAGAATGTCAATAAGTAAACTGCTTCAAACCCTCTTGATGCTGTGAATATCGTGAATTTTCCATCATCTGCAGTCAGTTGGGTTGTCTCGGTTCTCGGCTTGCACTGCCACAATCGATCGAGTTGTGGCGCAGCGAAACCAGCTATGACGCCAACCTCTCGAGCCAAGAGGCTGCCTCCTACGTAGCAACCTACGCGTCAGAGGCAACCAGATTAACTTGGACGTCGGCGAATCATGGGCCGCTGGTCTTGAAACAAGGTACAAAGGTGGTAGCGCAACTGCCGTCACATCTTTCAGGTACGTGTGTGTATAAATACGCCCAGCTGACACGCGGCGGAAGCCTGCTTCGTCGTACATTTCATCTTCCTTCAACTTCTGCTGCGATAGCATGGGCTCACTGTTTGTCGTCACTCCAGATCACGCCCAACGAGCAGACGTCGCTGACGCCGAGACCAGTCGCGCAATGCCCGCCTCCATCGAGTCCTCCCTGGACACCCAGGGCCTTGCCAACGAGCAGCGCGGCCTCTTGGACCTCATCGACAAGCTCCAGTTTGCCCAACTCGACAACATCAAGCTCCCCCAGATCGTCGTCGTCGGAGACCAGTCGGCAGGCAAGAGTTCCGTCCTCGAAGCCCTCACCGGCACGCCGTTTCCTCGCGATGCCGGCGCCTGTACGCGGTTCGCGACGGAGATTCGCCTGCGCAGGGCAAAGGAGACGAAGCTGAAGGTGTCCATCATTCCCGACAAGACCCGAGGATACAATGAACAAGCTCGACTGAAGCAATATGGCGGCGACGTGACCGGCGACACTCCCTTCGAGACCATGATGCGCGACGCGACCGAACTCATCGCGCCTCGAAACATTCCCGGCCGCTTTGCTGCCCGCGATATTCTCGTCATCGAAAAGTGCGGTCCCGATATGCCGCTTTTGACTCTTGTCGATCTTCCTGGTTTGGTCCGTGTTGCCAACCGTGATCAGTCAGAAAGCGACATCCAGACCATCGAGGCCCTTTCCGATCGATACATGAAGAGCTCCCGAACCATTATCCTGGCCGTTATTGGCGGTAATAATGACTATGTACAGGCGCCCATTCTCACAAAGGCGCGGCAGTTTGATCCTACGGGCTCTCGGACTATTGGCGTCTTGACCAAGCCCGACATGACGGAGCGGATTGGACTCGAGGAAAAGTTCATCGAGCTAGTGACCAACAAGGACAAGGAGAACAACTTCAAGCTGGGCTGGTTTGTCTTGCTGAACCCCGGCCCCAACGAACGTTGGCAGACGCCCGAAGACCGAGCAAGACGAGAGGCCGAGTTCTTTACTCGAGGCAAATGGGCTCACCTCCCTCCTCAGATGTGGGGTATTGCTGCTCTTCGACAGAAGCTCAGCACGCAGCTTCAACGACACATTGGCAAGCACGTCAAGACTCTCCGGCGGCAGATCCAAGAGGCTCTCGAGGGGTGTGAGGCCCAGCTCAAGGCCATGGGAGCCGGCAAGGACACGGTCGAAGAGATGCGATTCGAGATGGGTGAGCTCTTTACTGCCTCGAACAACCTCGTGACGCCTGCGGTCAACGGCAACTACAAGAACCCCTTTGGAGACAACTTCTTTGCTCGACAGTCTAGTCCCAAGGGAACACCGTCGCAAAAGCTGCGAGCTCGTGTCCGTGAAGAGAGCGAGCGGTTTGCTCGAAGATTCCGCCAGCACGGCCGCAAGGTCACCTTCCAACAAAACTCACCTCCCCCGGCAGCCGATCTTCCTCAAGCCGGCCTCGTGGGAGACCGCACCAAGAAGGAATTTGCAGAGCACGAGGTTGAGCCCCTTTCATCTACTACGACCTTACGGGACGCATCTTTACTCGCAACGTCATCACTCAGGTGGTCGAGCGTCATCTACTTTTGGGCATGCTCCGGCTCTTCAACCCGATTGAGATTCTTCGCATGCAGGACAACACGATTGAAGCCATCGCGGCGGAGAATAAGGAGACGCGCGAGCGACGCAAGGTGCTCCAGGCTCAGAAGAAGGCCATCGAAGAGGCTAGAACCATCTGTGCCGGCCTCGCCATGAGAAGCGAGTTGCGAGTGTACGAGGACGAACCCGAGGAGGAGACGGTTTCGGACGACGAGGACCAGCCCAACGGCGACTACAACCGGCGTCCAGCAGCTGCTCCTCCCGTCCCACAGCAGCAGCCACCGCGATCACCGCCCCAGCCCGCACCTCAGCCGTCTAGGCACGACTCGGTTCGAAGGGTGGCGCGCGAGGTCCGCGATGAGCCGCGTTCGAGCGGATACGCCATGACGCCTCCGGAGCAGTACCGACGCGAGAGCACGCAGCCCGCTCAGCCGGCGCAACGGCCAGAGTCTCGCGATTGGGAGCCCGTGTACCCCAACGGACAGGACGGACAGTCGGCGCCCAAGCCGCCTCCTCGACCGCAGAAGGTCGGGCTCAGCGACCCCGAGGCCTATTACGAGACGGGAGGGCGGTCCGACTCGTACGGGCAGGGCTCTGGGCGGGACGGGCGAGACAATCGTCGCGAGAGCGCCAGATACAAGATTGCGAATGCAATGAGGTTCGGCAACCACAACTAAACCACCGGGATAAACGGACTTGTTTGTACTAAGATGAACTCTGCGACTAGATACGACGGGCGTTTTGATGATAGGGATTAGTTTACGGGAACGTTACTGTTGTGCTACTACACTACACGACTACACTACACCTTGTATACATAGAAGCATAATCAAATTGATGTTGGACGTTTTGTTTTATTGTGTTCTTTGTCGCTTTACGGTGGTCAGATGGTGATTGTTTGCAATACTAGCAAGTAGTTATTCATTCATTGAATCAGCCGATAGTAACTACGTTGTAATTAATGTGAAATCATTGATATACCTTGTTCTCCAATCTCCCTCACCCACCACTCACCTCGGCCGAACTGAAGTCAACACCAGCAATGAAGCAACTCACGCCCCCCCCC